>CM076580.1:997995662-998252339 GCA_034641835.2 Pinus albicaulis | reverse complement strand
AGGAAAATCTATTGATAATATAAGGAAAATATGATTAATTTTATCAATAATATGTAAATACATCTAATA
Source organism: Pinus albicaulis (assembly GCA_034641835.2). Lineage (NCBI taxonomy): Eukaryota > Viridiplantae > Streptophyta > Pinopsida > Pinales > Pinaceae > Pinus > Pinus albicaulis. The sequence goes on along the minus strand of CM076580.1, from coordinate 998,252,270 downwards.
TTAATATAACCATTTTAAATATGCTAAATATGTTTGAGATTGATCGATTCATTTTAATTTTAATTTTTATTAGTTACCTAAGTTTGTTGAGATGATAAATATTGTAAAATAACTTTAATGATGAAAAATGATGAAATAAAATTTTTGTATATAAAGTGACAATGTAATAATATTGAATGATAGAAAATGTGAATAATGAGAATGTAGTAAATTACAAATAGCTTTCATTGTGATCAATATCAATCTATTTTCTTCTACTATCCTTATTGTCACCCTTGTTAGTTTTGTCATATTTTCATATTTCTTATATGAAAAAGACAGTTGAAATCATAAACCATTTAAATATTTAGCTTGAGTGGTTGTAGTAAACATCATACCTTGTCTCTCTTGCTCTCCAATATTATTAGGTTTAATTACTATAACACAAAAATAAATCTACATTGTCAATAATTATTTTTTCTTACACTAAAATCAATGCAAATTATTAATCCAATGACTTTAAAATTAATGTACCATCATACATCTAATTATATCAGATCATAAATCAACATATACACTAAAATCAATGCATCTAATGCAAAAAATCAAATAAGATTATAAAACAATTTCTCGACTAAAATCAATGCATCTAATGCAAGTAATCAAATAGGATTAGAAATCAACATTTACACTCAAATCAATGAATCTAGAGCATGTAAGAAAATAAGATTAGAAACCAACATATACACTGAAATCAATGCATTTAGTGAAAGAAATTAAATAGGATTAGAAATCATATATATTGAAATCAATGCATCTAGTGTAAGCAATCAAATATATTTAGGAATCAACATCTACATTGAAATTAATGCATCTAGTGCAAGCAATCAAATAAGATTAGAAATAACCATCTACACTGAAATCAATGCATTTAGTGCAAGAAATCAAATAGGAATAGAAATCATCTACATTTAAATCAATACATCTAGTGCAAGTAATCAAATATCATTAGAAATCAAAATCTACACTAAAATCAATGCATCTAGTTCAAGAAATCAAATACGATTAGAAATCACCATCTACACCGAAATCAATGCATCTATTGCAATAAATATTTTTCCCTCTCTCCCGCCTCCATATATATCTATATGTCCCTCCATATATCCTTCTTTGTCTCTTTGTCTCACCCCCACAAACACACACTCTCTCTCACTCCAAACTTATCAATCTCTTTCTCCCTCCCTCCCTATCTCCATCTATCTCTTCTTTCTCTTCACCTTCCATCTATATCTCTATCTCCCTTTGTCTCTCTATATCAACCCCAAAACATACACTCTCATTCTCCAATCTATCTATCTATCACTCCCTCCTCCTCTCCCTGCCTCTCTCTCTCTTCCCCTTCCCTCCCTCTCCCCCGCTTATATCTCTCTTCCCTCCTACTATCCTCTATCCCTCTCTCTCCATATTCCTTATCTCTCTCTCTCTCTCTCTCTCTCTCTCTCTCTCTCTCTCTCTCTCCAGTGTTCACACTCTCTATATTTATTCTTACCTCCCTCTCTCTCCCCCTCCATCTCCATAACTGTTTCCCTACCTCTCTCCACTATCTCTCTTCCTTTCTCTCCCACCTATCTCTCTCTCTATCTTCACCTTCCAAATTTTTTAATATATGCCTCTCTCTCTCCTTCTCTCCTCCCTTCTCTCCATCTCTCCCTTGTCACTCCCTCTCTCTCTTCACCTGTCACTCTCTGTGCATTTCATATTCCCTCCCTCTCTCATCCTTCCTCCTCTCTCTCAAGTCCCCTCTCCTTTCCTTCCTCTCTCTCCCTTTCTCTCCTACCTTACTCTCTCTTCCCACATCACTCACTCACTCTCTCTCTCATTCCCATACAATCCTCTCACTCCCCTCTCACTCTCTTTCTCTCTCTCAAGTCCTTCCTCTTGTCATTCATCTCTCTCCCTTTCTCACCTCTCTCTTTCTCTCTCTCTCTCTCTCTCTCACACACACACACACAAATACTCTCTCTTCCTCCATCACTCTATCTCTCTCTCCAACTATGTTACTATATCCCTCCCTTTCTTCTTCTCTCTTATTCTCTCCCCCCTTGTCTCAATCACTCCTCCTATGTCTCTTTATCTCACCCTAAACATGGGTACTCTCTCTCCATATCTTCATTTTCACTCCCTCTCTCTCCACTTCTCACTCTCTATGTATTTCTTATTCCTGCCCTCTCTCTCTCTCTCTCTCTCTCTCTCTCTCTCTCTCTCTCTACCCTCCAATCCTCTCTCCTTATCTCTCTCTCCCACCTCCCTCTCCCTCTCTTACCCTTTTCTACCTGTCACACTCCTCTCCCTCTCTCTCTTTTCATTCCTCCTCTCCCCTCTCCTTCATTTATCTCCATATCTCCTTTGTCACTCCGGCTATTTCTCCACCTCTATCATATGTCTTTTTTTTTCCCTCCCATATATATATGATAATATAAAATTTTTAATATTGTATTAATATAAAGTTATTAAATTTAATACTATTAATATTAATATTTTAACATTAATGTTAGGGTCAATAATGTTTTTTTTTGCATGCTATTATTATTAATTTGGTCCATAGGATTCCTGTATAATTAGATGTTGATTTCTACTCTTAATTGATATTTTTTTATTTATTTACCTTACCTTTTTATACCTCTTTTATAAATATAGTATTGGCCCAGTGTTTGACCCATGGTATTAAAAATAATTTGTTCCATGGTATTTGGCCCATAAGATTCACCTAAATAAAACCTCTTTTTTGAGTTTTTGTAAATACAAAGAGGTTTATGGAGTAAATATAAAAGTAATTTTTATTTATTTTCCATACCTTCGGAGTAAGTAGAAAAAGTGGTTTTATTTATTTACCATACCTCTAGTTTATTTATATTTTTATTTATTTACTATATCTCTTTTTTGAGTGTTCTTAAAACTCTTCATATTTTAAATTTATATTGTTAAAATTTATTTTTAATTTATTTTTATTTGTTTATTTATATGGTCGTGTAAGTTGTTTTTAAGCGCACATTATTTAGATTGTATTTTTTTTTTTTTTGGCTTCCGACATACTTATACATTGTTTTTATAATGCTTTGTAGGGTTAATAATGTTTTTTTTTGCATGCTATTAATAATAATTTAGTCCATGGTATTTGGGCCATAGACTTCATATATAATTAGATGTTGATTTCTAATATGATTTGATATATTTTTATTTATTTACCTTACCTCTCTATACCTCTTTTATATTTATTTATTTGCCATACCTCTTTTATAACTATGGTATTTGGCCCATGGTATTTGTCCCATGGTATTTTGCCCATAGGCCTTTAGTTTATTTACCATACCTCTAATTTATTTATATTTGTATTTTTTTACCATATCTTTTTTTAGTGTTCGTAAACCTCTTCAAATTTTGATAAATTTATTTTTTAATGAATTTTAATTGTTTATTTATATGGTTTTCTAGCTGACATTATTGAGATTTTATTTTTAAAATTTTCTTTATTTTTTGTTATTTTGGCTTCCCACATACTTACACATCGGGGTCATACTGGGCTGATAACAATAATAATAGTAGAATAAAATAGTTTGAGATTGATCACAATGAAGGTTAATACTTATTCACATCTTCTATCATTTAATATTATCACATTGTCACTTTCATTAGTTTTCATCATTAAAGTTAATTTACAATATTATTTATATTTGTCAGCTAATATAATAAATAAACAAATAACCATAGATCCAAGTTATCATATTTATCATATTATTTATACTAATATAGAAAAAGTATTTAGAGGATCATGTTCAGCATGTTGACAGGGTTCTCAAACTATTGGAGGAGAAACAATTATATGCAAAAACCTCCAAATGTTTCTTTGGAGTACAAGATGTGGAATATTTGGGTCATATTGTATCTCATGAGGGTGTTAAGGTAGCCCTAACAAAAATAAATCCATTAAGGAATGGAAAATCCCAACAACCATAAAGCATATTTAAGGTCTTCTCAGTTTGACAAGGTATTATAACAATTTTTTTAAGAATTATGGGAGAATATTGGCACCTATAACATAATTACTAAATAAATATGCATTTTATTAGAATGTAGAAGCAACGAAGGCCTTTTAACATCTTAAAGAGAGAATGTGGTAGGCAAGGGTATTAGTTATGCCAGACTTCACAAAAACCTTTATTGTGGAATTTGATTCCTCAAGAAATGGAGTAGGTGTTTCTTTAATGCATGAAGTAATACCCATTGCTTTTTAAAGTTATTCAATCAAAGTAAATTATTTACGAAAACCTATTTATGAGAAGGAAATGTTGGAAATACTACATGCATTAAATAAATGGTGACCTTACCTAATTGGAAGACACTTTAAGGTAAAAACATATCATGCTAGTCTTAAATAATTTTTGGAGAAACTATTATCATCGAAAGAGCAACAAAAATGAGTCACAAATATTTTGGGTTATGACTTTGAAATCATCTAAAAAAAAGGGAAGAAAAATGTTTTTTCAAATGAGGATGTCAAAGGATTTCTTTGTTACATTTCTATTATCTAAACTAAGTGGATAACAAAGGCAAGGGATGAATGGAAGAACATTGAAGAGGTGTCGACACTAATTCAAAAGTTCTAGAAAGATCCCAATACATTTGATACATTTATCTTGAAAAATGACTCATCATGGTACAAAGGTCTTTTATATATTTTTAATAACTCCAAACTCAAACAAAATATTCTTTTGGAATTGCACACCTCCCCCTTAAGATGGCACTTAGGATTTTTAAAAACTTACCACAGTGTTAAGAAGGAATTTTTTTTCAATGGTCTTAAATATGATATTCAGAAGTTTGTGGTATATTTTTTGGTTTTCCAATAAAAAAAAATTGAGACAGTTAAGACCCCAGGTCTATTACAACCTTTAGCCATTCCAAGTAAGTGTTGGGAGGAGGCCTCACTAGATTTCCTCACAGGTTTACCCAAGTATGAAGGAAAGAGTGTCATCATGGTGGTAGTTGATAGAATTATGAAACATGCACACTTTTTTGCATTATATCATCCTTTTAAATCTAGTACAATTTCTAATGGATTTACTGAAATAATTAAAAAGCTTCATGGAAACCCAAAGATTATTGTAAGTGACAGAGATCCCATTTTCACTGGAAATTTTTGGACGAAATTATTTTCTTGTCTTGGTACTCAGTTATCTCATAGCTCATGTTATCATTCTCATTATGATGGTGTTATGGCATCATTTTCCACCTTCATATGCTTGATAATTGATACTTTGGCTTTAGGCACCCTTTCCCCTCAGACTTGAACATCTTCACAAAAAATATTATCTTAAAATCCATACGTGACTCTGCCTAGACTTTTCTGCATATATACACCAGTCCATACATAGATATCCCCATATAACTTTTTAATCATTCAAAAATATATGATATTCCCTATTTTTGAGGCAGGGTTGATGGTTATTACTGTAATTCAACCACCCCATCCCATGGCCTAACTGTTTCCAACTGCTAAAACTAATTTTGGGGAGTATAAAAATCCCCTCGTGTGCATGGAATAAGGGGGAGAAAAAATTATAGATATTATACTCTGTTGGAGCCCTATTTAAAGTCTGATATTCTCGTACCTCCTGCACTTCCCAGGTATATTTAGGAAACCCTTGTTTCCTTGAGATGCTCATCATCCTATATGACATCTAGTATGCATACATCTTGGAAGAATTCTTGTGAGGCGAGGGCTGGAGGTACGCAGAGGATGGTATGCTCGAAGGCCGTGGAAGGATTCAGGTGATCTCTCCACATTTCTATTACTGTACGTGCCATTTGTAATAATAATAACCATCTTGTTCCCGATATTCATGTGTTTATATCTCTTTATATATGTGTAATGATCATTAATTGAATGTTTAATTTTGTTCTTATGATATTATGCATGAGTTACACTGACATATAGGAACTATATATGTTGTACAACTAGAGTTTCCTGTTCTTTCTTTCTTGATTTTCAGGTTACAAATCACGAAGGGTTGCTGGGGGTTTGCACCTTGTGGGATCTACATTGAACGTTGGACTTTTGGCTAAGTTATGCAACTTGTTATATCTATTTTTTAGTATAAAAGATAGGTTAGGTGAGTCCTTCTTGAATGGTATGCCCCTGATCTGTGAAGGTTTCCGACCCAAAAACCTTTAGGGTATTATATCTTGAAATAGAAATGGTGACTCTGTTGGGGATCACATTTTTGTGATTTTCCATTTGGGTTGTTTCATCTGTCTTGAAGGTTCCCAAAAATTTCTATCACTTTTTTCTAGTTCAGTAATTTTTTTTCCAGTCAGACTGAAGACCTGGTCTCTTAATCAGGCTTGACCTTTTTGTTTTTTCTTTATTTACCTTTTCATACACATTTTTTCTTCTGCACAGTCATGTATACACCCTATTTTTTTCAAAGGGACCCACGTATATGTGAGTTTCCTTTGACACAGTCGCATATACACACTTGTTGCTAAACTGAAAAAGTGCATATTCTTGGGTAAAATTTGAAATTTTTGGTTTTAAGTTTTTATGGTCTTGTCTGCCTATGGTGACCTATTCCTGCAGTGTCTTTGAGGTCTCTGGATTGTGTCTAAAGTGGTTTTATGTATCTTTTTCTCTTATTTATGTAAAGACTCACTCATTTGGTGAAATCTTTGTCTGGTGTGTTTCCAATTCTGGTTTGAGCACCAAGGTCTTTTCTTGAAGATTCTTGGTTGTACTCAGTATTCCGGACAGAGAGCTTCTCCTTATTTACTCTTTCCTAACCTTATGAGTTGCTTCGCATTTTGGTTTTCACCTATTTGGTATGTTTGGTTTTCTTGATTTCATAGACTACTTTTGTTGCAATTTTCGAAGGGTCTCTTATTTGATTCTTTCGATTTTTTGTTCATTGCAAGTTTATACTATTGTACTGAGTTGATTTATTGAGTTTCTTGTCTTCCTTTTGCTCATACAAGTCCCGCTGCAAGAGTGGCATGGTTGGATTTGGGCATTTTGTTGAGGCTTTTGCTTGAAATTCAAGTTTGCTTGACTCAGTTACTGGATAGTTCCATTGGTCTTTGTTGAAATCTCTTTTCCCTGTAAACTCAAAAGCCCAAAAAACATTTTGTTTTCCGTTGATTTTGTTTTCATTTTTTTTAACAGTTGCTTTTCATCTTCCGAAGCTTTTTTGAGTGTCTAATCTTTGGTTCTTGACTTGATTAGGAAGGAAGTCTTCTTTGGATTTCTTTCTCCCATATCAAGTATGTTTTTTCATTTTTATACATAGGAGTTTTGATTTGGAACTCACTCTGTTGACTGCCAAAAAGTGACTGAACCTTGTTGTTTTTAGAGACTTGTCTTTGATTTTTCAGATTTAGCATCTTAGGATTTACATGTCATTGGTAGTTTTCATTAGGTGCACATAAGCATTTTTAGTCTTTTTCATAACTTTTGAGTTGTGTGAAGTGTGAACATCTGAAAAAAAATAAAGTGTAGTCTCGTAGAACCTATGTAGAAATCAATCTTCATCGAAAGGAAATCAATTCATTTGCATGTAGTTTGGTTTTCATTGGTTTCTTTCTGTGACATACAAACACCATCAGTTTCATTTCCACATTCCCTTGACATAAAATAACAGCCAGCTAAAATAAGCGATATAATTAAAAACAACTAGCAATTTTTTGTATTATTGTCATACACCAACTAGCTAGGTTGTAGGGCCTTTGATTAGATGAGTGGAGAGTTAACTCTCCAAGGTTGCTCAAATTTTGAAACATACAATTTTATTAATGAGTGAAATCCAACACCATTAAGTGGACCGGGAAATCTCTCCTCCACAGAGACAAGCACGAGGGAAAAGTGCATGCAGAGAAGAGAGATACCCGCTCTCCTATTTGTTGAATCTTGACCTAAGACCATTTCGCCCAGCTTCCATATGGATTCGTGTCCATAGTTTCCCATACTAGGGACCACACAGGTGACTGCAGGGGGGGATACCCATGGTACCTGAGGAAAACGTTGCATCACTTCCATCAGTGCTTCTCGAGGGTGCCCTTGTGAAGCTTGGGTACTTGCACCAGCAAAGACTATTGTTAGGAGGTTAGCATAACTGTTTATGTTACCTTCGCTAGTAGGCCTGGGTCATAATTACCCTAGACTACTTTTAGGAATTCCTATTTTTCACTTTCTTGTATTTTGGTGTTTAGTCCTCATCACCCGAAGTGGAAATACTTGAGAGTTGCTTGTTTGGCTATATCTTAGGGACTTTGTAAAGTGTTCTCTTTGCTGCTAGATTGCTTAGCTTCATATATTTTTTGAGTCTAATAAATCTCTTAAAGTGGCTGACCGATCACCTCGTCGATCGAGGAGGCTCCGTGGGTTGTCTCCCATGAGTGTCGAGCCTTCTTCAAGAAGGCATAGGAGTAATTTGGAGGGTGATTTTCACCCAATGTTTTTAGATGCAGCAAAGAGAGATCCTCCGTTGTGGCTAGTTGTTTCTGTAGCTGGTTCTGGTGTTGGTGTTAGTGCCGAGAGGAGTGCTTCACTCATCTTGAGAGTTTTATTTTCAGTAGAAGAAGTAGAAGTAGAGGAAGTCCCTCAGCCTACAAAGTCTCTTCCATCTCCTCTTCCTGGTAGTTATCTGTTTATCATCGAGTACATCAAACTTGAGTCTTAGAGAGTCCTTATCCATCATATTACTGCCTTTCGATGGCCACGACTGCGAACACAACTTCGGCTGTGAGTGCTGCAAGTATTCAGACTCCTTCTTTAGTTGAAGGAAGATGTACTATTACTAAATATTCGATTGCTTCTAGTACTGTTGTGTTTGTCTCTGGTCACATCCAAGCGCGTGCTTCTAAATCTGGTCCCTTCTGTTTCAGAATGCCCACTAGTGGGATTCCTTCTTTTTCCTTTTCTATTCCTACAGCTAGATCTACACCCATATCCTCTATGGCTAGTGGATCAACTTCTTTTCAAGGGCTCCCCTTTGGAAGTGGGCACATCCCTAATCCGACCCCTTCCTTAGGATATTTTCCTTTCACTTCCGAGACTCAAAGTTTCAATCCATTGTCTGGAGGTCAGAGTTCTATTACCTTTATAGGTTGGAACCCTATTTTTATAGCATCGGGAGTAGGGAATTAGTTTCTCGCTGGTCATCAAGGGAATGTTCCTTTCCCTTCATCAAGTGCTTATCAGGATTTTTCTCCTTTTTCAAATGCATGGAGCCCCTATCAGGGGGTTTCTTCTTCATTCACTACCATAGTGGGGGGAAATGGTTCGGTTTATAGTAAATCCATGTTGGGAGGGGTTCCTTCTCCGAATGTTGGGTCACAAGGATTTTCCTATGGCCCAACATTTTCTACAAACTCTACCTAGAAACCTGGTGCCTCATCGAACCCAAGTTATTCTTTTCAGAATGTGGGGAATCCATCCTATGGGGGATGGAATTCCCAGGCTCCTCCTCGATTACCATTTCTGGCAACGTCAAACTTGCCATATTTGTCTAAATTGACTAACGATCCTATTCGATATAGTCCAGGGTGGCCTCCGGTCCCCACCAAACTACCCTTAGACATCCCAAAGTTTGAAGGGAAGAATGGAGAGGATCCGGCAGATCACATCACCACTTTCCATTTATGGTGTCAATTAAACTCCCTGATTGATGATTCGATTAGGTTGAGGTTATTTCAATGCACCTTAACTAGAAATGCAGCCAAGTGGCATATTGAGTTAACTGGGGGTAGTTTCGCCACTTTTGGAGATCTGGCTACCATATTTCTAAATCATTTTCAATTGCATGTCCGATACGAAGCCGAGACTGAACTCCTGGCTAATTTCAAGAAAGACAAGGCAACTCACATTTTTGATCATATTTAGGAATGGAGAAGAAGGAAGAGGCTCATTAAGGCCTATATTCCTAATGAATTCCTTCTGGAATGGTTTTTGAAATCCTTACAGCCAGTAATTTCTAAGGACGTATCCCTATCAGGGGTATTCTCCGAAGAGCAGGCTATTTTTACGACTCATCAATTAGAACCGATTTATTCTTAGTCTGGAGTCCTCAATAAAAAATTTCCTGATGTTCCTCACTCCAAATTGGACTTGTCTAAAACTAAACTTATTCCTCATGGTGATGGACTTATTGGTTCAGTTGATAGTGGTGCAGCTAACTTGCTTATTAAATTGTAGTAGTTGTCCATACAATATGCTTCTTCTATTCAGGTTGTGCCTTTGGTGTCAACTCCTTCCCAGTATTTATCAATAAATGTTGCCCAGACTTCTAACCCCAAAGGAAATCAACAATCTAAAGGGAAGAAGAAGGGATGGAATAATAAAAATAAGGGAAAACATGGAAAGGGGAATGCAAATAAATCCAATGAACATGTTGGTGAGGGTCAAGAGGATAAAAAGAAAGTCAAGTTTCCATGCAAGTTATGTACTGGAGACCATCTTACTCACCTTCTCCCTGAAATTCAGGATGCACAACGCTTGTTAGCTCAACAGGGTTCTTCTAGTTTCCAGGCTGTGTCAACAAAACCTTTCCCCCAAGGGAAGCAATTAGTTGTTCGCACGAATCAAAATACTGGAGCTCCCTCTGGGAGCACCCAGGAAGTGGAAAACACATCAAACATATATATGATGAGTTCTCACACAGATATCACTATGAAATCTCATGATTATGGTGAATCCAAATCTTCAAAATCCAAGGGTGCTCCTGATAGTGATGAACAGCTTCATATTACGAGGCCCACTATTGAGCCTATACCTCGGATGCCAAAGGCATCTACAAAGTGTACGACGATTAATCCAAATGCCAAGGTCGCCCAGAACTACTCTGTTGTAGAAGATCTGGCACAAAGTCCTTGTGCCATGTCAGCTCTCGAGGTGCTCCAGTCTTGTCTAGCTCAGCGAAGTGCTCTCCTTGCTGCTATTGGGGCTGTTGATCCAAAGAATTCTATTATGATTACATTTGATATGTCTAATTTTAAAAAGAGACTCCCTCATCATATGGCTTTCCATATTAGATCATTGTATAGAACATTCAATATATTTTGAATGGTCATCAATGAGGGTGCTTCCACATGTGTGATGTCTCTCGCATGCTGGAAGGGAATCAGATCTCCCACAGTTATTCCTTCAGCCACTCTTCTGACTGCATTTGATGGTCATTCTCACAAGCCACATGTTATTATCCTGGATTTTCCCATCTGTGTTGGGGGAAAAAATGTTAACATCGAGGTTGAGATAGTTGATGCAAACTTGGACTATAACCTTCTGTTGGGGCAAAACTAGATTTATGAGATGGATGCCATTGCGTCCTCATTATTTAGCATTATTTGTTTCCCTCATGAATGGAAGATTGTCACAGTTGACAAACTGGATTGTTCTCCTATAGACCTGAATGCTTCTACTGACTCAACTATTCCTTTAGTGGATAATATCAAACCACCTATTGAGAATCTAGGGGTTGGAATGTATTCTTCTTTAATGGGTATTTTTGATCTTCCACCTCCTTCCATTCATATAAATTCAATTTCATCCTCCAAGGCTCATATTTGAAGAGATTTCTCTAGAACTCATTATTTTTTGGACCCTTGGACCTTACCTTCCCCTACGTCCACATTAGCGGAAGGTCAAGTGGGTGGAATGGCATTTCCTATGTCTGCAGCTGAGATTGCTTACAAATCTATTGTTGAATCTATAGAATCCACTCCAGTTTCTCTTTCATCAGAGGAATTGGATGGAGATGTGGCCCCGACTTAGACTCTTAGTTCTTCTTCCGCTCAGGATTTCCTTGATACCACTCTTCCCTCTGAAGAGGCTATCCTAGAAGTTATGACTGTTATAGACAGACCATGGGATGATTTGCATTATCGGTCTTACTTTTTACCAGATTTGAGCGAAGCCGAATCAAGTTTTCCTAGTCCTCAATCTTTTGGTCCTATTCACCCCGTCCTGAATCCTTTAGCACCAACACAGGTATTTGTTGAAGGGAACATGACTGTGATTTCTCTGACTATCCCGGTGAAAATATCCAAGAATCCCAACATTATTGAGAATGTTTTCATCGGAGTTGAATGTTCCCCTGAAGAGGTTCAAATTTACACCGATCTCTTTCGAGAGTTTAGGGATGTTTTCGCTTGGTCTTATGTGAAAATTCCTAGTATATATCCATCTATTGTCCAGCATGAGATAAATTTATACAAAAATTCTAAGCCTATAAGGCAAAAGCTTCATCCGGTCAACCCTAGGAAGGAAAAAGCTATCAAAGCCCAGGTAGATAAGATGCTCAAGGTAGGATTCATTTTCCCTATTCCTTTGACAGAATGGGTTTCGAATCAAGTCCTGATGAACAAGAAACAAGGAAAATTTCGAGTTTGAATTGATTTTAGAGACCTAAATAAAGCATGTCCTAAAGATAATTACCCCACACCTTTCATAGATCATATTATTGATGAGTGTGCAGGCAATGAGATTTTCTCCTTCATGGATGGTTTTTCTGGATATAATAAAACTACTATTCATCCTGAAGATCAGCATAAGAATACATTTATTTGTCCCTGGGGTACCTTTTCTTACGAGAAGATGCCTTTCGGCCTTAAAAATTTTGGAGCTACTTTTTAACGAGCCATGTCATATGCCTTCCACGACATCAAACATATTATCGAGGAATACTTGGATGATTTAGCTGCTTGTTCTCACAAGAGAATCGATCATCCTTCTCACCTCCGCCAAGTATTTGAAAGATGTCAATTTTACAAGATCTAGTTGAATCCAAACAAGTGTGTTTTCGCAGTCACATCCAGTCGATTGTTGGGATTTATTGTGTCTACGGAAGGGATTCATGTTGATCCCTTTAAGGTTGAGGCAATACTTCTGTTGCCTCCCCCATCATCTATTCGTCAACTTCAAAGTCTACAAGGAAAAGTTAATTTTCTGTGGAGATTTATCGTAAATTATGTCGAGATTGCAAAAGGATTTATGAGATTTTTAAAGAAGGGAGTCCCATTTTTGTGGGATAACTTTTCTCAACACTCATTCGATGCTTTGAAAAAAAGCATTGACCTCTGCTCCTATACTGAGTCCACCTGGTTATAGTAGGGATTTCCTCTTATATCTCATAGTAGCACAATCTACCACTGGTATGGTTCTGGTTCAGGAGGATGATGCTCTTTTAGAGCATGTTATATACTACCTTAGTCGAGACTTGGTAGGACCTAAACTCCAGTATTCTTCAATAGAGAAGCTTGATTTAGCAGCTATTCATGCTGTACAATGGCTCAGACATTATATTCTCCTTTGAAAAACTTATGCTTTGGCAGCAATAAATCCATTTCATTTTGTTCTCAGCAAGTGATTGATTGGGGGAAAATACAATAGATGGATTGTGATTTTGCAGGAATTTGATCTTGAGATTATGTCTACCAAGTCCAAGAAATCATTAGTTTTTGCGGAATTAATTTCTAAGTTTCCCTATGGAGAGGAGATAGTTTATGATGGATCATTTCTGGATGAACATCTTTCTCTCATTTCTTCATAGGATCCTTGGTATGGGGATCTCATAATATATCTTTAGATTGCGAAGTTTCCCTTGACTTTTTCGAAAGATGAGCGTCGTAAGTTACATCACCTAGCTAAAAATTACTTAATCATTGGTGACACTATATATTGTCATGGGGTCTATTTGATCCTTAGAAGATTCTTAACTGTCGAAGAAGTTGAGGTTGTATTGAATGATTGCCACAGTGGAGCTTGTCATGGTCATTTATCTGGGCTTGAAACAGCCCAAAAAATCTTGCGTGTCAGATAATTTTGGCCTTCAATTTTTAAAGATTGCATGGAGTCGGTCAAACAGTGTCATCCGTGTCAAGTATATACTTGAAAGATGCATGCTCATCCAGCTCCACTCTTCCTTGTCATCACTATCAGACCCTTTACAAAGTGGGGTATTGATTATACTACTTGTATCCCGCCTTTGGCTAAAGGTCATAAGTAAATTATTGTAGCCGTAGACTACTTCACGAAGTGGGTCGAGACTATGGCCATTTTTGGGAATTACAGTGAGACAACTCTTTTTCTATTTAATCAAGTCATTTATCATTTTTTTATTCCCAAAGAGATTGTCACTGATCATGGAAGTCACTTTCAGAACAACATGATGGCTGAATTGGCTCTAAAATTAGGTTTTTCACAGGATCATTCATCTCCATATTATCCTCTGGCCAATGGACAAGTGAAATTTGTGAATAAATCCTTGAAGATAATTTTTCAATAGACAATTGATAATTCTCGATCCAATTGGCACATTATGTTGTATCCTTCACTTTGGGCATACCGGATGTCAGTGAAAACTGCAAATAGTTTTACTCCATTTCAACTAACTTATGGGTTGGGATCCATATTTCCCATTGAGTGTGAAATTCCTTCTCTTAAGTTATTTGTAGAGCTTCTTCCTGACACCTATAGTCTTGAAGAAAGTCTCCTTCATCTGGAACATCTCGATGAGAAGCGTCAAGATGCCGCCATGATAAATGAGGCACATAAGAAGCAAGTAAAATTTTAGTATGATAAAGCGGTCAAACCTAGGGTTTTATCCGAAGGAGACCTTGTCTTTGTTTATGCCCAGGAGAAGGATGCCCTGGGGGCAGGTAAATCTAAGTCTATGTGGTATGGCCCCTTCATCATTAAGAATGTCCTCAAAAAAGGAGCTTATGCCTTGGTTGATTTTGAGGGAAATGAGTTGGCGGAGCCTAGAAATGGGCTCTATCTAAAAAAGTATTATGTGGAGGCCTTGGCCTGGCATCTTGCTTTTTGTATATATCTTTGTTTTTTTTTTATCTGTTTTTTCAGTATTTGATGTGATGGTGATGTTTTTTATCTACTTTGGCAGGTTTTTTTGGATTTCATGAGTCATTTTGGTCTCCGATGGTGCCAGTAAACACACCCAAAACTTGGTTTCTATGGCTTGGGTACTTCATTATCCATCCGATCAGCTGTTAGTTTCAAGAGGGGTCTGCATTGGTCCTGCTTCAAACAATATAGTAGAATACACTGCGGTAATTTACCTACTCTCGGAGGAAATATCTTTGGGTGTTGTTTCATTAGTAGTTTTCTTGGACTCCCGGCTGGTGGTGTCACAGTTGAACAATACATATCGGGTTCAGGATCCTTTTTTTCTTCGATTGTTTTTTAGGGTACATTTGTTACAAAGATCATTTCAATTTATAACATTTATTCATATTTCTCAAGATGAAAATTGGATGATAGACTCATTTTCTAATCAATAAATTGATTGGCATATTCATCATTCAATATTGTAATCAAATCATTAAATTCATCATACATTTTCATACATTTATTTCATCACATCATATAAATCACTGTATATATATATATACATCATCTGAGTTCTCAAAAAACTATACAAAAATTTGGACCCATATGTCCTACAAATTAGGGCTTATGGTCCCTGCCCAACATGCGTGCTCCTATAGAGCACGATAGCAGTAGCCACACGACGAAATAACCACAACTAGTCTCGTGGTACTCCGACTACTCGTCTCTGGATAGCCTCTGGTACGTCCTCTACTGTAGACATAGGAACTTGGCGAGTTAAACTCTCCAAGTTTCTCTGAACATCATGTAGGGTTCTAACAAGGTCTTCAACATCCGCTTCGCCTCTGCAGCATTTGTGCCTTGGGTTTCCCTCAGGATGGACTGGTCCCATATCTATATCATGGTCATCACATCATATTGTAAGTCATTTGAGTCCAATCAAAAACAATTTTTTTTCCCATTGTTGCATATATTGAAAAAATCAATCAAAAAATCATATAATAAAAAATTTTAGTCTTACCGATTGCACCCCATGCTGCACTAGGTGGAAGGACTAAGTTGGATCACCATGAAAATCCACCCTAGCATAGTGATAATCCTCCACGGCGATAACTTGGTCCTCCCACCATTGGAAGAACTCGTCATCCCAAGTGGTTCTAGAACTTCACTTCCCCCCAACCTCTTCATTAGATCAGCCCACCAAGCTCTTCTTGGATCTCTGGGGCTGTTGATGGATGAGATCACTTTGGGTCGAAGCCCTAGAATCCTCTCAAAGAATAATGTCAGCAAGATGGTCCCATACCCGAAATGCTTTGGTTTTTCTTTCCGGATAGAGGTTAACTATTTCTTCATGCTAGTCAATAGTGCAGTACACCAGTCGAAGAGGTGAATCAAGCATTCAACCGCAATACTCATCTGTGTCCTCGAAGCCTGGTGTAAGGAAGCAGACCCTGCTACCTTGCTAATGATGAAGAGGAGATTTTTCATATGAAGTTCTGAAAAATCTTTGATTTCAATTTGAGTCCCTACTTTCTGAGACCCCTCTATGCAATAGACATGGACATAATCATCCACTGTAAGCCCTCCCAAAGGCTTTCCATGTAAATCTACTGGATCTCCTCATCGAGAGAGTCCAGTACTAAAGAAAATGTCTTCCGCTTCTATGTGTATGGGAATTTGATCAATCATGAAGCAGTCTTCCTTAGGTTCCCAGTGATCCACCAGAATTTGGAGCAACCGGACATTACTTTTCATATTTGGCATTTTGAAAAACTTGAGAAAACCGCAATTTCAAAGGATATTGAGTGAATTTTGATCTTCCATCACTTCATTGTCGATGGCACTATGATCACGCTCCCTCCAAGGGATTGAAATCTTGAAATAATCCATTAAATTCTTCATTAGGTTCATTTTTTACACTCACGGACTGTGCATAGGTGACTTCCCTTGTGTAAAATCATGTATTACACAGGTTCGTTCACACAAACCCACGTATGCATAGAAATCTTAATAAAAAACAATCTTTCCTACGGTGAAAAATCAAAATTTGTATCCTATATATGAATGAAATTAATGGCAATGATGGATTTATATCTTAACCGGTTGATCCTGCAAAATTTGATGGCTGAATTATCTTGTTTTGAGGCAAGGGGTTTTTCTCCAAAGCTCCTTTCTCCACTTCAGCAAAGTAACAATGAACCAAATATGAAGTAAAATGACTATTTATGCCCAAAAATTGAATTTTTTTTGCAAAATTTCATTATTCTTATTTTTAAAATCTGTATTAAGCTGCATAACCGTGTTGCTTGTAAGTGTTGGGGAAGGTATGTTTTTAGGTACATTTTACTGAAATTGAGATTTTCTCCCAGTTTTTCGAATCCATGACTACTGACCTGTCATGGAAGGTATATGATCTTAACTGGCATATAGGTTAGGGAATCCACTTTCCATTGCATTATGCATTCTAGCCTCCATATTAATGACTTTCCATAGGGTATATCCCATGATGTCATGAGTATTTAACCCATATCACTCGTTGATTTTTAAATCATGACTTGGTAGTAGAGCCTTCCTTTACATGGGCTTCCTAGTTAGTTCCTCGCTAGCACTTGTTGCCCGTGCTGCACTTTCAATAGGCTCGAGAGTCCTCTTTAGTTTTGCCATGACTTATGCCTTGAAGCTTCATTCTTCTTCTTCTTCACTATGATTTTTTATGGCTATTACCCTAGAGTCTCCCAGGTGTTGTTAAGTTGTATCATTTCATTGCATACTGGCTACTTTCTTATCTTGGCCTTCAGCCAACTTCATCTGGACTGGATGTTTAAGCCATATTTTGACCATGACTCTCTGTACAAGTTAACCATGCAAACACTTAGATATTGCGACTTGACACCTTTTTTACCCATGGATGGAACGCTCCTTTGAGTATCACTTACCAGTTTCCGCCACCTTGCATTAAGCATAGGATTGTTCCTATCCCACGAAATAGTGCATTTTTTTCTTGATACTCATTCTATCCATTGTACTATAGCATTATTTTATTCCTTTTTAGGCTTTTTATATGAAAAGGGAAAAAAATAAAATATATCAAAAAGAGCGGGAACAGGATATTACTTCATATTTTGATGGCAGTTATAGTGTTAGTTTTTTTCCCTTGAACAAAGCACACAGAGCAATGTCTTTCCTTCATTTGGGATGGTTTTAGTTTTGACATTGGAGAAGCCATAACCTTGTTTCATAAGTCAGTTCTCCCCTAACTAGTTATCTCTTCCAATCATATGGAGAGTTTTTTTTTGCCTCTTACATAACAAAATTATACAGAGTTATCATTTGCTGCCATATTCAACATGAGTCGTTCTTTTTTTCAAGGGAAGTTAAACCTGAGTCAGCCTTTCTGCAGTGTCTCTTGACTTATTTTTAGTGAGCCTTCCCGGTCTTGTCAGTATCTTGTTCTATCACATCAAATGTTTGGTCATTTGCTCGTGCTAGTTTGATAAGGTCTCCATTGACTTCTTGCCATCGGGTTTATCTCTTATCGACTACGACATATTGCTAAGAGAGAAAACCTAGAGCCACACCTTGGCCCTATTTACATCATTGTTAGGTGACATTGTGCTCATCATTTGATCATCATTATGGGTCTTTGATTGAGTGGTTTCTCTTGTGTTCGATGTCAGCATACATTATAACACTTGGGATTTGTGTAGTACCTTGATTTCGATTTGAACCTATCATTGGATATATTGCCTCTTTGTCAGCTCTCATTATTGGTTGATTAAGAGGGTTTCTACCATGCGCTAGCTTCATCTTGTGCATGTTGGGAACGTACTTTGGGTTGGTTCTCTCACTCTACTTCATCTGATTCCTTCAAAATCTTGGCCTGTGGGTTACACTCGTGCTGGACTCATTCGGGATGCCTTAATGAATTCCTTACAACAGATATTTTCCCATTAATTTGACTCATTTCTCTAGGAATAAGGTCTGGAGTATTTTTGTCAGTACCTTAGGGTTTGCAGTCATCATTGGTAGACTCTTCATTGTCAACGGTGAGGATACATCATTGCCTCCTAATTGATGGATTCTTACAAGTGTTTGATTTCAACTCATTCATTCGCACTTGTTAGATTGTATTGGGCCACCTTGATACTCATTTTGATTATCGGTGGGTTGTCTCACATTTTTTAATGATATACATTAATGACCGGTAATCAAACATTTCTCACATGGTCGAATTCAGCTAATTTATTCCCATTGTATAGAATTGTGCCATAGTGATCAGTGAAGACCTTGGGTTTGCATCAGCATGATTCAGTTCACTTTGACAGTTCATCCAGTTTTTTGCCAGTGATGTCGTCCACCCTTATATGTTGCAGTTTTAGTACAACATCATCTTATATGTTGGTTCCCGAGTTGCGTGATTGTACCATGTGTTCCACCCCTTCTGATTTTGTACATGGAGATTCAGTTCTTACTCGTGTGATCAGATATCTATTGTAGCATCATTGATCAATCTTCTATGTGTGATACCTGGATTTGATTTTGACTTGTACTTCCAGGTAATGATCAGATGATTCACTATGTACTTTATAGTTTCGTTATACTTGTATACATATTGGATCCACTCTGTACTTCATATGTGGACATGCTTTTATTTCACTGAGCATGGGTATACCCGCCTCAGACATAAGTTATTTCTCTGATCTCTTTCATTGGTTTTTTTGCAGGCTGAAAGATGGTGAAGTCCTCTCTTGTCTTTACAAGGTTATTTCTATGCACATAATATATTTTTGCCATCATGTACCCCTTCTGACCTCATATATTAGGGGGCATTTTTTATAGCATCATTTTCCACCTTCATATGCTTGATGATTGATACTTTGGCCTTGGGCACCCTTTCCCCTTAGACTTGAACATCTTCACAAAAAATAGTATCTTAAAATCCATATGCAACTCTACCCA
The DNA here is from genome assembly GCA_034641835.2 of Pinus albicaulis. Classification (NCBI taxonomy): domain Eukaryota; kingdom Viridiplantae; phylum Streptophyta; class Pinopsida; order Pinales; family Pinaceae; genus Pinus; species Pinus albicaulis. The sequence goes on along the minus strand of CM076580.1, from coordinate 998,232,442 downwards.
TACTTTTCCACGTATATACGCAAGTCCATTCATATATATCCACATATACCTTTTTAATCATTAAAAAATATATAACATTCCCTCTTTTCGAGGTAGGGTTGATGGTTATTCCTTTAATTCAACCACCCCAGCCCGTGGCCTAACTGTTTCCAACTGCTGAAACTAATTTGGGGGAGTATAAAATCCCCTGATGTGCATGGCCTAACGGGAAGAGAAAATTATAGATATTATACTCAATTGGAGCCCTATTTCAAGTCTGATATTCCCGTGCCTCCTGACCTCCTAGGTATATTCAGGAAACCATTGTTTCCTTAAGATGCTCATCAGGCGAGGGCTGGATGGATCCAGAGGACAGTATGCTCGAAGGTTGTGGAAGGATTCAGGTGATCTCTCCACATTTCTATTACTGTACGTGCCATTTCTAATAAGAAGAACCATCTTGTTCCTGATATTCACATGTTTATATCTCTTTATATATGTGTAATGATCATTAATTGAATGCTTAATATTGTTCTTATGATATTATTCATGAGTTACATTGACATATAAGAACTATATATGTTGTACAAATAGAGTTTCGTGTTCATTCTTTCTTTATTTTTAGGTTACGAAGCACGAAGGGTTGCTGGGGGTTTTCACCCCGCGGGATCTACATCAAACATTGGACTTTCGGGTAAGTTCCGCAACTTGTTATATCTAGTTTTCAGTAAAAAATATAGGTTAGGTGAGTCCTTCTTGAATGGTATGCCCTTGATCTGTGAAGGTTTCTGACCCAAAAACCTTTAGGGTATTATATCCTGAAACAGATGGGAAAATTTAAATAATGAAAAAATCTTTGGAAGGATATATTCATTCTTTTTTATATGATAAAAAAAAATAATCTATTATGTGGTTACCTCTAACTGAATGGTGGTAAAACACTTCCTTCCATACTGCAGCTAAAATTACCCCATTTATGACACTTTATGGATATCATCCACCATCCATCAAATCATGTTTAAGAGAAAGTTCTAAGGTTCAATAAGTGAAAGATAAAATCGAGCATCAACAACAAGTTCTCCAAATCTTGAAGGTTAACCTCAATCTAGTACAGAATCAAATGAAACTACAGGAGGATAAACATCGTAGCAAAAGAAGTTTTAAGGTAGGCTATTGGGTATTTTTACAATTAAAACCATACAAAAAAATTTCCTTCAAGCAAGCCAAGAAGGATAATAAATTATAACCCAAGTACTATGTTCCTTACAAGGTGTTGCAAAAGACTCGTACTATGGCATACAAATCAGAGGTGCCTACATATTCCTGAGTACACCTAGTTTTCCATGTTTCATGCCTAAAGAGAGTTATCGGTGACAAGCTTCCCATTCAAACAATGTTTCTATAACTTGACGAAGAAGGAAAAATCATATTTGAGCCTGAAGCATTCAAGGAAACAAGAACCTGAAAGCTACATAATCAATCATTTTCAAAGTATATCATTAAATGGAACAACTTACCTGATGAATATTCCACATGCGAGGATGAGAATTTTATACAAGAGCATCCAAAACTACTAAACCATTGAGGAAAACACTTTTTTGAAAGAGAGGGGCATGTTAGGTCCCTATAATACTAGTGTAGCCCACTTATTTTTATTGTTAGTGTATACCCCTTGTTGTTATTTTTGTTCCCATGTAGCCTAGATACTGTTATTGTTGCACCCCATAGAAGCACACTATTATTATTATTGTGCCCTTTGTTGATCAGTGGTTGTCATTGATGTCAACCCAAGCAGCACCAAGGGCTACCCCGATCTTTCATGGGAACTTTTACTTGAAAAAGCACTCTATTCTGATTCAAGGATATTTGAGATGGTTTCTACGTTTTGAGATGCTTTCATTGATATTTGGCACACCACGTAATTCTTCATGGTTTGAGACATATTCATGTTTGAAGTTAGTAACCCCAATTAGTGGGCTAAAACCCCATGGGGTTGTGGCATGGCACTAATCACTAGATGTGGTCATTTAATAGTCAATAAATAGTAAATGTTTAATCTCCTCAGAGCCCTCCAATGTTCACTTGTTGAAGACCCTCTCAACCTAAGAATTTATATATATTGTGACCCTCATATCCTCCTCATGTAAGGATTTAGCCACTGAACACGGGACATGGTGGAGTTTTCGTTATAAGGATTTTTATGTGAAGCCTCAGATGCTAAAACAAAAAACCTACTTGGGATAAATCCTGATGAAGCTCATGACCAAATTTTAGATCTTGGTTCACTATATTGTTGGAGAGATGATCTGTGGAAGTTAGGGTTTTTGCAGGATTCTGAATTTCATCTCAAAGAGGTGAGCTTGGGAAAATCATCATAACCCACTCTCTAAGAAGCAAATTGGAATTTTGTAAAAGGTGGTAGAGAGTGCACAGAATCTAGTTTTTTCTATATAAATTTCATAGCCGAAGGAGGGAACACTGACACTTGGCATAACATACAAGTTTTCTCTACGGAACTAGTCTATAAATAGGTCATTGTGAGATATTGGGAATAAATTTGCCTTGAACAATCCAAATCAAGTCAGACTTGTGGCATTGGAAATAAGACTCATAGGGATACTATAGGAGAGAAGATCACATATTGGGTATCTGAAATAACAAAGATACATCAAATTTAGTATCGAGCTCCTAGAAGGAAAGAAAAAGCTAGATCATGTGCTATCAAGGGTTGCAAAGGACTAGAATTTGTAAATAATCAAAGCAAAGAAAAGTGCAACAAAATGATGCACCAAAGCTAAGATCTAGGTAAGTATATTTTGTATATTCATGTTCACATCTTAATTGCATTAGGTTCTTTGTATTCTAATTTGTTGCTTTTTGTTTAGCCCTGACATATGGATTGCATTATGAGGTAAGTTTTACTATTATCATGTCATGGGTATTTCGTTGAAGACTTTTTGTAGGTATTATATGTTCATCAAGGTAAGACTTAATGGATGATCTAATGTTTTGAAGAGTGAGAAAGGGTAGCATGAAAAGAGCAGCAATCAAGGTGCAAAACATCAACAAGAAGTTCACCACATGAAGTCTTCAAGAGGGCATTACTGTATACAGTCATTGTAAAGGTATCATTGTACTAAGTCATTGTAAAAGCATCATTGTAAAAGTTATACAAGTGTCTATCTGCCAAGAATTGAAGAGGCAGTTCAAAAAGGTCTAGGATCATCACTAGGTGGTTGTGTCATAGTTTGGGTTATGGTCTAGTGTGTCCTCTTCTTCTACATCATTCTATATAATTGTAAAGTGAACCATTTTCCCTGCTACGGGAGTCTATTCTTATTTTATTCTTCTATAGGGTGGTAGGGTGGTGCTAGGGTGAGTTCTAGCTCATTGGATGTTGGGGACTCCATTCAGTTGACTACTGAATAATCTCAAACAATGGAGCGCTCATCCAGTGGGAGGTGGAGAAGAATTATTTTTGAGATTCTAGCAAGTTGAAGCTTTATTTTCAATTGGATTTGAAGATTAAATAATTATTAGAAAATAATTCAGGTGGTTTTTGTCGTGGAGGGGCTTTCCACCTTAAAAATTATGTGCATTTGTGTTCCTTTTGTTTACTATTATAATTGTACAAACAATGATAATAATTGAAGATTAACTAATGCTATGAAAGATTAATAATTATTTTATTTGAAAAGGATACTGATTCACCACCCCCCCCCCCCCCCTCTCAGTATTTCCAACAATTGGAATGAGAGCTTGGTTCCTCCAGTAGCATTTTAATAGCTGGAAGGAGGTCATGGAGCATATGAAGAATGGTGTACCTATGCTTAATGAAAATAATTATGCACACTGCAAAGGAAGAATGGAGGTATATCTCTTGGCCCAAGGTTATGAAGGATGGGACACTATGGAAATTTTTGGATGGAATTATTTTATTGTCTTGGTACTCAATTATCTCATAGCTCATGTTATCATCCTCATTTTGATGGGAAAACTGAGATAATGGAAAAATGTTTGGAAGGATATATTTGTTCCTTTTTATATCATAAATAAAAACAATCCGTCAAGTGGTTACCTCTAACTCAGTGGTAGTAAAACACTCCCTTCAATATGTTGGAAATACTGAGAAAGGGAGTGAATCAATATTCCTTTTAATTAGAGCATTAGTCAATCTTCAATTATTATTAGTGTTTGTACAATGATAGCAGCAAACAAGAGGAACACAAATGCACAAAAATTTTAAGGTGGAATCCCACTCTGGGACAAAATCCACCTAATGCTTTTCTAATAATTATTTAATATTCAACTCGAATTGAAAATAAAGCTCCAACTTCCTAGAATCTAGAAAAGCATTCTTCTCCAACTCCCACTGGATTGATGCTCCAACTCCTGAGATTCTTCAGTAGTCAAATGAATGGATTACCCAACACCCAATGAGCTACAACTCAGCCTAGCACCGCCCTACCACCCTGTAGAAGAATAAAAGAAGAATGGGCTCTTGTACCAGGGAAAATGGTCTACTTTACAATCATATAAAATGATGTAGAAGAAGACTAAACACTAGAACATAACCCCAACTATGAAAAAACCACCTAATGATGATCCTAGAACACCTGACACTGCCTCTTCAACTCTTGGAAGATAAACACTAGCATAATTTGTACAATAATGTATTTACAATGACTTAGTACAGTGATACCTTTACAGTGATTGTATGCAGTGCTGCCCACTTGAAGACTTCATGTGATGAACTTATTGCTGTTGTTATGTGCCTTGGTTGATTCTCTTTTCGTGCTACCCTCTGCTACACCTTGCTTTGCCTTGCTTCCCTAGAAAGTCTGGTCCTTTGCAGCCCTTGACAACACATGATCTAGCTTTTTCTTTGCCTTCTAGGAGCTCAATATTGAATCTGGTGTATCTTTGTTATTTCAGATCCCTAAAATCTGATTTTTGGTACTATAGTATTCCTCTGAGCCATATTTCCAATGCCACAGGTCTGGCCCAATTTGGATTCTTCAAGATATATTTATACCTAATCTCTCACAATGCACTAATTATGGACTATTTCAGCAGAGTGAACTTGTATGGAATTCCACATGTCACTATTACTTAATTTGGCTTTGAAATTAATAGAGAGAAAACAAAAGACTGTGCGCTATATATCTCTTTTTACGAAATTCCAATCCAATACTCAGAGAGAACGTTATGAAAATTTTACCAAGGTCACTTCTTTGAGATGAATTTCAGGAGCCTGCAAAAACACTGACTTGCACAGATCATATCTCCGAAAATATTGTGTACCTTGATTTGAAATTTTCACAGTAGTGTCCTCAAGATTTTGGCTTCTCCTCATAAAAATTTCATCTTTTGAACCTTTGTAGAAAAAATGTTAGAGCGAAAATTCCACGATGACCTGTTTCAGATGGCGAAATCCCTTGCATAAGGAGGAAATGAGGATCACAATTTATATAAATGCTTAGGTTGAGAGGGGCTTCAAAAAGTGAACGTGGGAGGGATTTTAGGAGCTTAAAAAAAATATTAATTATGACTTTTCAATAACCCATGCCACAACCACATGGGCTTTTAGCCCACTAACTGGGGGTACAAACTTCAAACATGAATATGTCTCAAACCGTGAAGAATTACATGGCGTGCCATATATCAACGGAAACATATTTACAAGTAGAAACCATAAAAGCCTTATTGACCTACAATATATTAATTTGGTAGGTCAAAATTCCCATGAAATATTGGGTTAGACCCTGGTGTTGCTTGGGTTGGCATTGATGGCAACACAAGTACTCCCCCTGTGATGATGACACCTCTTCCTACAACATTATCTCCCCCTTTGACATCAGCGGCAAAGGGTAACTCCCCCTGAAACACGACCATCCTGCGGACCCCTACACATTTCCACTCCCCATGACACAACCATCCTGTGGACCTATACACACTTCCACTCCCCATTTATATTCTGAATAAGGAAAATATAATGATAACTTGCGAGAATCCCAAGATTTTGGCAAAGATATTCCAATGCTTCATGAGTACTCTGACAATAATCAACACTTCATGCCCAATATACATCTATAAAGGAATGAATAATGAGATTTTTACCCTTGGGATACCATAATCCATATTCTGTTGTTCCCTTTAGATATCAGAGAATTATTTTGATGGCAATAATATGTGATTATTTTGGTGTTGCTTGGAATCTTGCTACTTGTCCAACTGCTTGCATAACATCTGTCCAGGAGGCTGTTACATATAGAAGACTACCAATCATTGATCTGTACAAACTTTGATCCACATCCTTAGATGATTTGTCTATGCTCAATTTGCAACCTGTTACCATTGGAGTAAGGATGGGTTTGAAATCTTCCATTTTAAATTTCTTGAGCACTTCCTTGATGTACTTGGCTTGAAATATAAATATTCCTTTCTCTTGTTGAGATATTTGAAGCCATAAGAAGTATGTGAGCTCACCAAGTAAAGACATATCAAAATCACTTTGCACCTCTGTAGCAAACTTCTTACTTAGTCAATCATAATTTCTACCAAATATTATATCATCCTCTTTAGCTATTAGATGTGCTTTAGTTGCTTCATCCAGAACATATATGTCGTTTGGAGCTCAACTTGCTGTAGCCACAATTTCACCATACATGCCTTTCCTGATTTCACATTTTGTGGAGTTGAATAGTATTGTGTCCTTGATCACACATTTGTCCAACACTGAGCAGATTGTGATTCATGTTTTCAACCAATATAACATTATTGGCTAGAACATATTTTCTTCCGAGAGTGACAGTACCTGATCCTATAACATTTTAAGATCCATCATTTCCAAAGGACACGGTTCCATCCTTCTTCTCTTTCACAGATACAAATTTATTTCTATCTCCAGTCATATGCATTAAGAAACTTATATCAAATACCACACATATTTTTTGTTTTGAGCCTTGAAAGTGAGAGCACAATTTTCAGTCTTCTTCTTGTTCCATGGTCGTTCGTTCTGTGGCTTTGAAGTTTCTTCTGGAGGAGTTTCAAGTCTGCAGTCTTTGGCTATGTGTCCAAAGTTTCGAAATTTGTAACATTCAATATTATTTCTTAAATTTTCAAATCTATTGATGTTTCTCTAAGCCCTGGGAGGTTCATATTTGATAGATCTCCTAGAATTGTATTCGTTCCTAGGGTATTTTCCACATGAATAACAGTAGCCATAAAAAATATGTTGGTACCTGGATGGAAATTTTCGTCGAGGAATTGTCTTCCAAGGTTGCTCTTGTGAATCGTGTCCAATGAAGTCTATATGCATGTCAAATCTCATAGGTTCATTGTATTTTGTTGTAGAAGGTCCTGCTTCTTCTTCTTTGTAACCGATGCCATTTTTGTCGTTGTAATATCGTTGATTGTTGATGAGTTCTTCCAATTCCCTTGAGCTGTTGGCATAGTTTTGGATAGTTTTTCCTTTCTTCACTTCCTCACACAACGAGACTACTTCATCTTCTAATTCTTCCCTTTCTTGGTTTCTTTCTTCCAACTTATTTTGAAGTGACTCTTCAATGCATTTGTGTTCTTCAACTTCAATTTTGAGACCTTGAACTTGTTCTTCAAGAGTATTGGAACGAATATTCTCTGCCTTGAGATCTTTTATAAGCTTGATTGCTTCCTTATAAAATTATTCTATGGTTAATCTTTCTTCTTCGTTGTTTGATACCTCTTGTTTATTGTGCTTGGCCATAAACAATACTCTCTCATTGGCTTCTTCTTTTTTGACATTGTCTTCATCGGACGATGAGCTATCTTCTTTAGAGAGAAAGTTCCTTTTGTATCCTTGCTTGTTGAATTTCTTAAAGCTTTTCTTTCCTTTTCAATTTCTATCACTTTTGTTTGGACATTTTGCTGCGAAATTCCCAACCTCATCACAGCCAAAAACATATCAATGGAATTTTACCTTTGAATTTTCCCTTAACAATTTTTAGTTTTCTCATGAAGTAAGCATATTCTTCATCTAAAAGACCTTCTTCACCATCTCCCTTTTCTTCACACTTGCAAGTGCATGTCTTTTAATTGAAGGTTGTTTATCCTTATTGGTTTTTTTAGATGCAACGAATGCAGTTTCTAGATGTGAAGTACCCTCTTCTTCATCAAGTCTTATTTCATATGCTATGAGAACTCCATGTAATTCCTCTTTGCTGAGTTTGTCCAAATTTGCAGTGTATTATAAGACCGATACCTTTGGGTTGAATCTTCCTGGTAACGTTCTAAGAATCTTGCATATAATAGTCTTCTCATCAACTGGCTCTCCCAATCCTTCTAGAGTATTGGTTATTTCATAAACGTATTGGAAGTATGTAGCATTTTTGCAATCTTATTTCATTCTCAACTGCTCAAATTTTGCTCTATATATTTGAAGCTTTGCTTCTTTGACATTTCAGTCACTTGAATATATGTTCTCAAGCTTGTCCCATACATTTTTGGCGGTTTTACAACCCAACACCTTATGATAAGCATATTCAATAAGTCCACTGATAATAATATTCTTTTCTTTTGCATCATTTACCAAATTCTTCTTACCTTGTTCATCCGTCGTTGATGTAAATCCATTTTGAACAGTGTCCCATACTTCGTAACCTTGTGCCAAGAGATAGACCTCCATTCTTCCTTTCCATAGTGCATAATTATTTTCATTCAACAGAGGTACATCATTCTTGGTATTCTCCATGACCTCCTTCTAGCTGTTAAACTTATATTGAAGGAACCAAGCTCTGATACCAATTTTTGGAAATACTCAGGGGGGGTGAATCAATATTCCTTTCAATTAGAGCATTAGTTAATCTTCAATTATTATCAATGTTTGTAAAATGACAACAACAAACAAGAGGAACAAAAATGCACACATTTTTAAGGTGGAAACCCACTCCGGGACAAAAACCACCCAAAGCTTTTCTAAATTCTTTAATATTCAACTCCAATTGAAAATAAAGCTCCAACTTCCTAGAATCTAGAAAAGCATTCTTCTCCAGCTCCCATTGGATGGATGCTCCAATGCTTGAGATTGTTTAGTATTCAACTGAATGGATTCCCCAACACTAAATGAGCTACAACTCACCTTAGCACCACCATACCACACTGTAGAAAAATAAAAGAAGAATGGACTCCCGTACCAGGGAAAATGGTCCACTTTACAATGATATAGAATGATGTAGAAGAAGAAGACACACTAGAACAGAACCCCAACTATGACACAAAAACCTAATGATGATCCTAGACCACCTGACACTACCTCTTCAACTCTTGGCAGATAGAAACTAGTACAATTTTTACAATAATGTATTTACAATGACTTAGTAGAATGATACCTTTACAATGATTGTATGCAGTGCTACCCACATGAAGACTTCATGTGATGAACTTATTACTATTGTTATGTACCTTGTTTGCTTCTATTATCATGCTACCCTCTGTTGCACCTTGCTTTGATTTTCTTCCCTACAAATTTTGGTCCTTTTCAGCCCTTGAAAACACATGATCTAGCTTTTTCTTTTCCTTCTAGGAGCTCGATATTGAATCTGGTTTATCTCTATTATTTTAGATCCACAATATATAATTTTTGGTACTATAGTATTCCTATGAGTCATCTTTCCAATGCCATAGGTCTGACCCAATTTGGATTCTTCAAAATAGAGTTATACCGAATCTCTCACAATGCCCTAATTATGGACTATTTCAACAGTGTGAACTTGTACAACATTCCAGGTGCCACTGTTCTTCATTTGGCTCTAAAATTGATAGAGAGAAAACTACATAATGTGAAATATCTGTCACTTTTTACAAAATTTGACTCTGATACTCAGAGATATCGTTATGATGATTTTACCAAGGTCACTTCTTTGAGATGAATTTCAGGAGCCTGCAAAAACACTGACTTCCACAGATCATATCTCCGAAAATATTGTGCACCTTGATTTGAAATTTTCACAGCAACTTCCTTGGGAATTTGGCTTCACCTCATGATAATTTCAGCTTCTGAACCTTAATATAAAAAAATTTAGAGCGAAAATTCCACGATGACCTGTTTCTGATGGCGAAATCCCTTGCATAAGGAGGAAATGAGGATCACAATTTATATAAATGCTTAGGTTGAGAGGGGCTTCAACAAGTGAACATGGGAGGGATTTTATGAGCTTAAAAAAAAGTAATTATGACTTTTCAATAACCCATGCAACAACCCCATGGGGTTCTAGCCCACTAACTGGGGGTACAAACTTCAAACATGAATATCTCTCAAATCGTGAAGAGTTACATGGTGTGCCATATATTAGTGAAAACATCTCGACAAGTAGAAACCATAGAAAGAATTATTGACCTAGAATATATTAAATTTTTAGGTCAGGATTCCCATGCAACATTGGGTTAGACCCTGGTGCTGCTTGGGTTGACATCAATGACAACCGCTGATCAACATAATACTGTAGATAAAATGACCCCATTTATGACACTTTATGGATATCATCCACCATCCATCACATCATATTTAATAGAAAGCTCTAAGGTTCAATAATTTCAATATCAAATTGAGCATCAACAACAATTTCTCCAAATATTAAAGGATAACCTCACTGTAGCACAAAATAGAATAAAAATACAGGAGGATCAACATCATAGTGAAGGAATTTTTGAGGTAGGCTATTGGGTATTTTTACAATTACAACCATAAAATAATGTCCCTCAAGAAAGCTAAGAAGGATAATAAATTATCACCCAAGTACTATGTTCCTTACAAGGTGTTGCAAAAGACTAGTACTATAGCATACAAATCAGAGCTGCCTACATATTCATGAGTACAACCCTTTTTCCATGTTTCATGCTTAAAGAAACTTATTGGTGATAAGCTTCCCATTGAAATAATGTTTCCATAACTTGACAAAGAAGGAAAAATCATATTTGAGACTGAAGCAGTCAAGGAAACAAGAACCTGAAAGCTACATAATCAATCATTTTTAAAGTATCTCATTAAGTGGAAGAGCTTACCCAATGAATATTCAACATGAGAGGATGAAAATTTTATACAGCAGCATCTAGAACTAATAAGACATTGATGACAACACTATTTTGAAGGAGAGGGACATGTTAGATCCCTATAATACTAGTGTAGCCCCCTTATTTTTATTGTTAGTGTGTCCCCCTTATTGTTATTTTTGTGCCCATGTAGCCCATATATTTTTATTCTTGTGCCCCACAAAGGCCCACTATTTTTATTATTGTGCCCTTTGTTGATCAGTGGTTGTCATTGATGTCAACCCAAGTAACACTAGGTCTACCCTAATATTGCATGGGGTTTTTTACTTGAAAACCTACTCTATTCCGAGTCAAGGATATTTGGGATGGTTTCTACTTGTCTAGATTTTACCATTCATATATGGCACACCACGTAATTATTCATGGTTTGAGAGATATTTTTGTTTGAAGTTAGTAACCCTAATTAGTGGGATAAAACCCCATGGGGTTGTGGAATGACACTAATCATTGGCTTTGTTAATTGAGTAGTCAATAATTAATATTTTTTTGAGGTCCTAAAATCCCTCCAACGTTCAGTTTTTGAAGACCATCTCAGCCTAAGAATTTATATAAATTGTGACCCTCATATCCTCCTCAGAATAGTATAAAATGATGAAATTAATGACTAGGTGACTAAAAAAATTAGTCACTACAATTATTTCAAGTGAAATACTACTAAATTTGAGAAATTTTAAGTGACCGAACTAGAAATGAATAACTTAAATGACTAATCTAGTCTAGGGATAAAATATACGACTAGATAATAAGTGACTAAACATAAAAGTGACTAACTTAAATGACTAATTTAGTCTACGGATAAAATATACGACTAGATAATAAATGACTAAAGTAAAAGTGACTAACTTAAATAACTAATTTAGTCTAGGATTAAAATATATGACTAGTTAATAAGTGACAAAATTAATAATGATTAATGCAAATGACTATTATAGTCCAAGAATAAAAATATGACCAAATGACAAGTACAAAAAGTATATGAATTAGTCATTTATGTTAGTAATTATTAATCGTATCACTCCATAAATGAAAAGTTGCAATTTTGATACTGAAGTGTTACATTTCACTAAACGGGTCTTTGAATCCATCTGCAGTGTTAAGATTTAGAGACAAAGGGGTATTTGAGTCCATCTAGATTGTTAAAATTCTGAATACTCATTTTTCTCTAAAGTTTAACACTACAGATGGATTCATCTGCAATTAACATAAATATTGCATGGATCATCTATCTACTTTACAGTAATTCCTTCATTATATTTTTAGTAAAGTTAATATTTAGATAGCCAAATTAATATGTATATTTATATTTCTTTGGCTATAAAGTTTAATCTTTAAACTTCATTGATTTATGTTAAAAGTGTGACTCTTTTTTTAAATCTAAGGTCAAATATTCATATTTAAATTTAATGAATATATAAACATAACATTTCTTTTTGTAAGTTGATATTCATTCATGTGATGAAAAATATGTACAACCAACAAAGAAAAAAATAGGTGGTCTCACCTCGACTAGGTTTGTTGACCAATATTTGCAACAAGTGACAAAAATACAAAAATGAGGCTAAGGACAACATCCATAAATGAGAGGGTTAAAGACACCAAAATACATGTAATAAATAAAAAACACATGAGAGAATACTAGTCATCCGATGTAAAGGAAGCTGGGTTTTCCAGGGTTGTTCCTAGAGGGGCTGGTGGACATAAGTTGCAATGGACATGCCCTTTGAAGTGTGCGAGTCAAGTGTCCAAATTTTCCACTTTTTCTACAGGGTGGTTTTGGCATTGCTAGACCACCACCAATACTCTCTCCTTGACCTGGCATTGGAAGTAGTGCATCCTATCCAAATTGGCCATAAAATCAACATGCTCCTCCTTACGAAACCATTCCACTGCGTCTACCAAATATATCAGAGTTTGAATTAGGTCTCGACAGTTTTCTAGAAAAAAATGTTGAATTTACCACGGGCCGAGAGCTACATGCCTACAAGTTCCACATTTAACTATTCCTCCTTGCCTTCCACCACCCCGATGCTGTGTTTATTGAGACCTTACACTTTCACCACCACAATGTTGCGTTTGTTGAGACCTTACACTTCCACCACCAAGGGAGGCATGTTTTCCACCACCATGACTGCCTCGCATTCCCACACCAACAAGCTGGGAGGGACCGAAGGTATTACCACCTCGGTGTGCTCTTACCACGACTATTTCCATATCATCTGAGCCAATAGATCCTTGCTTGTCTGGGGGTGAGTATTTCCCGTGCTACGAGGATGGTCGCATTGTGATAAAACCAAGAGGGCCAACTCCAACCATTATCAGATTCTGGTCTACTATAACTTTCCCCTACCACCACACCCAAAAACTAGATCTCCCTTCACCCTTAAATTTCCTTAAGAAACCACACACTATGTTGCAGCTACCATATTGCCACCAGTTGGGAAACTCGGCAAGAACCCGAACAAATGGAGAAGGAGAAGGTGGGAGGAACATGCCCCAGGATGACACTTCTCAAGAATATTCACACAACTCACACTAGGATATCAACTCTATGTATTCTAGAAGGGTGACTCTCTTGTTTCCACTAGAAACCAAGAACCACCCACCAAACCACCAGGCACACCAATTTCTAGACCAAGCACTAGAAATGGAGAATTCCACACAGAAGCACTTCCACCCCCAACGATACCTCCTTCAATACCACCTTCATCCGCCTCTATCTAACCAACAACTCACACATACTAAAAACTACAAAAGACCAAAATAACAAGTTTCATTCTTGACACATCGTAGTGTTCAGGATTTCTATTTACTAGGCATTCAAATGAAAATGAAGTGGAAAATGTGAGTGAGGGAGGAATTTTTTAATGTCCTTGACACCTATAGTTGCTACATATATCTATCTAAATTTGGGGTTGTCCGCAATAGAAGGATTCATGGGAAAATAAATAGAAAAGGAGTTTCTATGAAATGTTGTGGTAGGTATTCGACATGTTCAAGATTTCTATTTACTGGACATTCAAATGAAAAAAAAGTGGAAAACATGAGTGAGGGAGGAATTTAATGATGTCCTCAGTGCCTATTGTTGCTATAGATATCTATCTACATTTTTGGTTGTCCCTGGTAATAAAATAATTCAGGAGAAAAGAGATAGAAAAGGAGGTTTTTTAAAAGTGGTGGTAGGTGTTCATGAGTGGATCATGACAAGAAGCCCAAAACCCAAGTCCATCCCAATGATAATGGAGAGTGAACCCCAACTCCACATGTATGATCATTCTCATTCTTCTATTTATCCTTCTATCTTTCATTTATTTCTACATCTGTTTGTTTCTATTATTAAGGCCTCCTTGATTGGCAGTTGATTGAGTAAATAAGTTGTGCATGCAAGAGGGATATATTACTAACACTTATTATCATTCTCTCCATGTTTCTTTTAGGGTAAATGACAAGTCAATGTTGCAATAAATTCTATGTTCTTCATTTTTTGTGTGAGTATCAATAATTTTTTAAGGTTTCATTTCAACTCTTCCTAAGATGTGGGGTGCCATCACTTGTGGGAGAAATGGCTTGGAAGGATGCATCACACTTAGTTTTTGGTTAACCCATAAATTTCAACTCGCCCAAACCTCTTATTTATGTCTGTGAAGAAGTGAATCTTGATGGTTGGCCTAATGACATGCCACCATATTTACTAGATAAACATGGTCCAAAAGAAATATTTTACTTTCTTTTTCAGCTATGATCTACCATTTCAAAATTCTATCATTTTCCCACCTCTATTATGAATACTTGGGCACACTAGTACCCTTGAGTTTATGCAACTATGTGGTGAAATTATCAGTTATGTTGTCACACTATATGGTAAAATTATTTCCCAGCATGATCCATATCCCATCACTCGTTCTCAACCTAGTGACACCTCCTGGCTCTGACCCCTTTCATTGCCCCTCCAATTCAACATTATGCGATGAATATTCGATTTCACAGGAGGAGATGGTCATTGCGGAGAAGGGATTCTATTTTCATCCTTCGCCTCTTCAAACGACAAGGGAAAGGGAGTCGAATCTGCTCATTTTAGTTCAGTGTGAAGGATGAATCTTTGATTTCACAATAGGAGAGGGTCATTGCGGAGAAGGGATTCTATTTGCATAACTCACCTCTTCAAACGCTAAGGGAAACATAGCCAGATCTACTCTTTTTGGTTCAATTTAAAGGATGAATCTTCTATTTCACAGTAGAAGAGGGTCATTGTAGAGAAGGGATTCTATTTGTATCCCTTGCCTCTTCAAACGCCAGGGGAAAGGAATCCAGATCTGCTCTTTTTGGTTCAGTGTGAAGGATCAATCTTTGATTTCATAGGAGGAGAGGGTCATTACAGAGAAGGGATTCTATTTGCATCCCTCGCCTCTTCATATTCCAAGGGAATGGGAGCCGAATCTGATATTTTTGGTTCATTGTGAAGGATGAATCTTTGATTTCACAGGAGGAGAGGGTCATTGCGGAGAAAGGATTCTATTTGCATCCCTTGCCTCTTCAAAATCCAAGGGAAAGGGAGACAGATTTTCTCTTTTTGGTTTAGTTTGAATAATAAATGGACACGACTACCATTCTGTTGCACCTTAAATTTTTGGGTGGCATCGTATGAGTTTATAAGGGATATAAATGAAACTTTAATATTTCACTCCACAAGTCCCCTTTTATTTTTTTGGTCGAGCTACATTCATTTACTAGCTAAGACATAAAATTAAAAGTTCTCAGTTTTAGTTGGTGTTGTTGGGCTGCATCTACCTAAGCTTGAGGGCAAATATTCCACATTACATCTGCTGGACGAATATGCTGAGAAGGGCCGAGTAATCATATTGATTCGCATGAGTTTCCTAACCGTATAACAGTTGTTGTGCACCGTTGCAACGACCAAGAAGATTACTCTCTGAAGGTTGTGTATAAGCTAAATGAGTCCAATTTTACACTATCCAGAGGTCATGGCATCACTAACTCGTGTATTTACTACTACTCACTAAGGGAAATGCGAGTTCCTTATCTCTAGTATGGGTGAATGCAAAAATCTGGGAATAAAATGAAATTTTGGACTCTTCATTGCATGTGAGATGGTCATTTGGAAACCAACAAAAGGAACGCACCAGTCCCAGGTTTCTATACTAAGTGTCCCTTATTTACATGTGTTTATTGACATCATAAAATATTGGTAGTCTTCTAGCTGTTGTGGATGTCATTCTAGGAATTAATATGAATACTCGTTACTCCTATTTCCGAGTTATATTTGGCAGACATGTGTGAATCTTATGCTTGGAATATGTCAGTCTGAACTTTGGGTGGTTTATTTTCGGTGCATGTCATTTGATATGAGTATCTTCTAAATTAAAATTGTTATTAAATTTCCTACAACAGTACCCAATTTTTTTTTTGATATAGATATGGACGAAAATTTCACATAAACCCAGAGAGCTATTACAAGGAATTTTACCACCAGGGTGATGGTAGGGCTGATAGTGCACCCAAACAAATTATTTGAAATAGTTATGAACGAAAACTTCACATAAGCCTAGAAATATATTGCAAGTAATTTTACAACTAGGGTGATGGTGGGGTTGATAGTGCATTGAATCTAGACTGTACATTGGGCACATTGAGTAGGAATACTGTCATAGGTTTGTGTAACTCTTGTCATGATATGGACATTGAAGTTTCCAACTTCTATTCCATTTCTTGAGTTTAACCAAATGATCATCATATAAGATATTGGAACTAATACCTATGAAATCTATAGCTTCACAATAGGTGGGTTCAGTACTAATTGACCCTAGTGTGTGCCAGGTTAATATTCACCTTTGACCAAACCCAGATTTTTTTTTTTTTGATTGGGCTGATTCTCCTGCATTTCTTATTTATTATCTATTTTATAATATTTTCTCTTAACTAGATCTTGAATCAAGCTGCATTATGGAAGCCAGGTGGAGATGGGCTAATTCATTCAAATTGTTTGTGATGGTGCATTGTATACATTGAATATGGACACATTCACGTTGAGATTGCCAATTCCTGGTGCATTTCTTTAGAACCCAAATTCTCAACATATTAATATTACAACTCAGACATATGCAAAACTCAACCTTTATAATTTCCCAGTTTGATATCCAAAAGTAGGTTTGATATACCTCACATGTTTTATATTAAATGCAGAATAACTACACAGACCTATTAAATGTCAATAATGAACACAACTTTGAATTATTTCAAAGTAATAACGATGCACAATAGCACTTAGAACAAACATATACTTTGGGAAAGTGGATAAGTATGTGTATGTTGATAAGTGGGAATTGAATTGACCCAAGTATATTTAATTCTCTTTTCTTAAATATTCACAAGTTATAGATGGTGTCAAAGGAAAACTGGGTAGCCCGATGACTATATGTAGACAAGAAAACCAATGCAAATGTCATATGGTAATCGTTATATATTTTCCTCTCTGGCTCTAAGCTATATCCTACTCTTCAAAAACATTAAAAAACATATCTAGTTTTTAGAGTCATACAGTTCTAGAATTTTGGAATCAGTCCAGACCAAAAGTTACTAGCTTTTTTAGCATTGGGGGTTTGACATCATTGGTTTGAGATATTTTTTCTCAGAAAGGCTTAATACATAATCATGAAATCCTTACCCACATTTAGCCATTTCTATGCAGTTCCTGACTTTTCATCATGAACTCCTTGACTTTTAATCCTTGTTGTTTATGAACAATTCATCAAGGTTGAATTGACCTTATTGTGCAAATAATCAATTTCTTCCTTAGACAACTGCATCCCTGATCTATAGTTACTGATGACTACAACTGTTTACCCGCAGTTCTTTGAAATGCAACACCATGATTCTATTAAGGCTCTTAATATCTATAGGCGAGCAGGTAAAAAGGTATAGTTAGAAATCTACTGTTCTAGAAGTGTTGTAATTGATGTCTTCAGTTTCAAATCCTGTCAAAACAGTGCATATACCTGTACTTTTTTTGTTTTTTGAGGATGATTGTGATCTAGCATTAATTTTTTCCAAAATCAAATGCTTTAGTGGCATTCCCTCTTAACATGTTTGAAGTTTTTATCATTATTTACTTCCTCTCATGATGCATATACATACTTATTCATTTCCAAATGTTTAGATTACAGAAACAATTTTTGTGGTAGCATTTCTAGTGGATTATTTAATTCATTAGATGATGTGATGTCTCATTGAGTCATTACATAGTAGGAGAAGAGGAGTACATTGAAACATCTTGACTTGCAAGTTCCCTAGTAGGACAAATGCCAAGAACAAGAATAGGCGGTCTTTTATGATCTTCGAGGACTTGTGACTTGACTATCACCTCAATAGAAGGAAATAGTAATGTTACTGTCACTTATTCCTTTGTGTTTTTCAATTCAGCCATCTGCTTTACACTTTTCCCTGAAGACCCATTTAACCATTTTCACTTTTTCCTTTAGGCATATCCTCATGTTCCATTGTTTCATTTCTCTGTATGGAATCACATTCCACCTTTGTTACTTTGTCCCATTCTTCTTTCCATGTGCATTGAATCACATTGTACTAGAATTGTGGTGAATTTGTTATCAAAGCCATATATAACTGTTGTAAAGAAGATTGCTGCAATCTTCTTGATTTATTGCTTCCTTTATTTCTTTCAGGTAGTTCATGTAGCTTTGACACATCTAATGTTCACAAATGTTTTTTTAGAATATTCCTGGAAATTGATGATGTTCTCACTGCTAGCACTCCATCATCTTCTTTGGATTTGACATTGTCCTCACTATTAACATTCCAGAATATTATTGGGCTTTGGTGATGTCCTTAGTACTAGCTTTGACATCATTGACTTCATTATCACTGGATTCTTAATTTCTCCTTTGTTCCTGACTTGGAATGCTTTCTTCTGCTACCTTTTTACGTCTTTATTCAATAGGCCATGGCACTTCAATTTCATTTGAATTGCCTTGGATATAGTCGACCTCAAATATAACATCTCTACTGTGTATATTTTTCCAAATAAAAAAATCTGATATCCCATAGACTCTCCATTGTACCCTATCAAAAATTCTTCTAACCTTTATCCTTGTGCTTATGCACTTTTTTGAGAAACAAGTACACAGACATTGCAAAGAAACACTTTGGGATGACTCTCCCCTGGTTTCTCATCACTTCATGCTTCCTTAGGTCTAACATTCCTTGTAATTTTCATTGTATTTATATCAAAAAAATACACTAGTGTACTAATTGCTTCAACTTAAAAATTATTTGATAGATTTTACCTTTTATCATTCTCCTCGCCATCTCTACATCTATCCTTCTTTTGCAACATTTCTTTCTCTGTGAATGCCATGGTACTTCTAATACCTATAGAATATTGAAATGATGGTGTAATATTCACTTGTGGCCATTCCAACCTTACATGTAATCAAGGCTATAAGTCTACACGCATGCAACCACAACATTTTATTGTATTTTTTCAATATATACTATTTTAGGCTAAGGCCAACGTAGTCAACCTCATTGGAGCTAGCACCCCACTAGCCATCTCTACATATATCCTCAATTTTTCAAGATGTCCTCACTATTAACATTCCAAAATCTTCTTGGGATTTGTTGATGTCCTTAGTACTAGCTTTCTCATCATGATTTTCATTAAAAATTCTTTTTTCATGAGCTAAGTTTTCTCTTATGTGATCCTTTATTTTATGGGCACCTACATCTCATGTTTCTTATGTTCATGGGTTCATATTCTCTCCTCTTTGTGTTTATGATTTTTATTTTCTATTTTATTTATTTATGGTTTTTTGGTTGTTTACATCCAATCCTTGTTTATCTCTTGTAATCTCAACATGGTATCACAATAGGTGTGAACTTGCCTCTTTGTATTATCTCATTTCTTTGAGGGTTTTCTAAATTTTTTCCTCGGATTTCACCCATCTTCAATGGAACACTGCAATCTTGATCTAGAACTGGTTCAAAATCATCTTTTCTAGGATTTATTCCTTTTAGAGCTTCCAAGTAAGGCCCAATTTTTACTATTTTGATCAAGGGAATTGCTTAGCTATGGAATTTTTTGGGTTAATTAGTCGATCACTTAGACTAGTGGCCAATGGTATTTCCCCAAGGGTTGCAGGACTAGGTTTTTTAGATCATCTTCATTTTATAGTTTCAAACCCTTCTTTCATGCACACCTTCTTAGGTGTATGCAAGGGATCACTTAACCCCTTTTATCTTTAAATTTATATTTTTCCCTAATAAAAGTGGCTAGTTATTCTTGGGTATATTTTATTTAGGATGCTACTAACACAAATTTATATGCACATATTTTACTACAATATGCATGTTGGGCTCTACCCATTTCAAGATATGATGATTTGGCTCATTCATCATTGGATTCTTTCCTTATTTTTTAGGAAATTGTTATTTTATAGTGGATTCCATGGTTGATGATGTGAGGTATATGTAGGAAAATTTAACTAGCTGGAAACCTTCATAGTTTTAAGTTTTTTCTCAAATATATTTCCGACAGTACCAAAATAGAAGGTTTGATATACTTGAAGTAAACAGAAGGCTATAAAATATTACTATTACATAACCTATTAGCTTTTTAACCTATCCTATTTTATATGCTCGAACAACCCTACCCTGTGTCGGGCATTGACTTATAGGAACCTACTTTTGTCATATATGGGTATTTTTACCTTTTTCTTGCAAGATAATGTTTTATTAACTTATTTATATATATATATGACATTCCCAACTCGTTCGTTCCAAACTTGTTCAAAACTTATTTGATTGTGATTGTGCAAAATCAATTGTTTTAGGACCAAATTAAATCGATCGTATAGTGCCCTTAAGCAACTGTTAATTTTTTTTAAGGATTGAAAAAGGGTCATATAGATCAGTTTGTATGTTGTATATGGGTTGAATAAATGATTCATAAGTGACAAGTCTGTATCATTCATTGCAAAACCAGAGTGGTTGACATAAGGGTCAAACCCTTCTGCCAATAGGAAAAGAAACATGTGCGAATAAGGGGTGGCCGACATTTCGGTTGGTAGAAAAGGATATACTAGTATCACCACAAAGAAGCACATATTTTTGAGTGTATTTTTCCAGGAGAGGTGGGAAGATATTGTCAATGTTCGTTGGTGGAAGAACTGTGGCCTGCATGCAAGTCTGCACTCGACAAAAACAAAACCACAAGAAGCATAAGGTGTAAACTCACTAAGAAGGAAGCAACATGGGTTAGAATAGTCAACACCACTCAACTGTTGAGAAATCGCGAGGGAAAAGACACACAAATGACCAATAGAAGGGAAATTATAAGCATAGTTTGTGGATGGAGGAGTGCTATCATATCAATCTAGACCTGTGTTAGTGCAGGTTTAGTAGCCACCACATGTGGTCGAATAGCCTAGTCGAAGTCGTAGTGATGGGCCTTCAGTCACAATCCAAATGATAATTGGAGCAACTACAGTTGACAAGTAGGGAAGCACATAGATCGTATTCATAGGTAAGTAGGTGGGATGTCGGGTTAGGTGCAGGATCCTGCATCAAAATTCCTGCACCTAAATCCATAATAGTCTTGCCTTCCAAATAGTGCATATTCTCAAATATAGTTGTTTAATAAGCATACATCCTCATGTGTCACATTTGGAAAAATATTTGTAGGGAATCTCCATAATTCCCTCGCTACCCATGTCTTTCCTTATACCAAATCGCTAACATTTGTGCATATCCTTTACTAAATAGCAAATATTTTCTCTCTTCAACATCTCATAATTGTAATGAAAAATTCCCTCAAGATGTTGATTATCAACGAAAATTTTCTCATGAGAAGGTGTCTTATCTTGAGGAGCAATTTTCTCATCAACCGACCATTTTGAGGTAATTTCTAAAGAGGATGATAGAATAGATTTAAGAGAGATAGTTAAAGACGACTTCATATTTCCCCAGTTTTGTAGGGGAGGTGGGTAATGAGGCATTGTTGGTGAGGTAAATACCATCTGTGGACAGAAGTGGTCCCACTAGCCCTAGAGTGGTTCTAGCCACAAAAAATACAAGCTATAATACTGATTCCTAGTTAACGAATGGATGAAGATTCGATAAATGACTTAACGAAGGTCCTATGCTATTGTCGTCATCGGAAAGAGTGGCTGCCTCTTGCTCCTGGTTTGACAGATCACAGTCCGCTCACTTTCACGCTCGGATACCTGCATACAGACAAGAAACAATGACGATATACAACATACTAATTCACATTCGTAATCATCAGTCATTCGAAGAAGACTAAATCAATTGCATCAGATAGTCAACATAACACAATGATGGAACCAACACCATAGTCGAGTATATTAATAAGAGAAAGGAAGAGTACATACAAGCTTCGACGTTGCAGTCTCCTCCAATAGGGTTCCAGTGGAGTGTGTCTCATAAAGGCTTGTAGGGAATTCCGACGGGGCTCTCTCTACGAAATTTTCCTTAGTTCTACCTTCTCAATAGAAATTACTCAGCTATAGTATCTCTTCTCCAAGTTCAGCTTCTTGGCTATGTGTTCAACTAGCTTTCATAAAGGGAGAAGGCCTATTTATATAGAGGGAGAGGGAGAGGTTAGGATCCCTATAATTATGGAAGGGAGACCTATCTTCAAGGAGTGTTCCATGGGAGGAAGAAACTACTACCTAAAGAGGGAGATCGGTGGCTCATCAACTTAACCACTTCCTGTGATTCATCCTTGAGGTGGTTAGAAGGAAACTTCCGCCTCTATTTGTTAAAAAAAATTCCTAAAATGGCTGGCGCAGGCACTACATTGAGACAGAGTGCCATGTGGTGCGAGCTCTAGTGTAAATTTACCACACTGACATGAGGGGTGAACTGGCTACCCACGCCAAGGAAAAAACATAGGTTTTTGTGTGCTTTTTGAGGAAATTTTCAACAAGAGAAGTGATTTCCTTATACAAAAGGATGCAAAGAAGGTGTTTGCAGAGTATGACACTGCTCACAGGTCATGGGAAATACCCTCCAATATGCAGGGTGAGGGATTGCAGGGATGGTGAAAAAATGTTGTGTAACAGATACCCCCTAAAGCATGAGTTCTAAGAGAGAATGAGGGGTGAAATTCTTTATGAGAACGCGTTCGACCCAAAAAATGCTGTTAAAAAACCTGCAGGTGCAAATACAACTGATATTTCTGATACATGACATGTGGCATGGGCGCAACCATCCATAATAGAGTATACAAATAGCGAGACCCAAGGTATGGACACATCCATCCAACAGTAGTGATCAACAAATAGACTCAGGTATGGTCGCAGCCATCCAATCAGAAGATTCATGCAATAAGAACCCACAACCTGGATTTCATCAGACAAAACCCAGGGTCTTGCACTCCATCTCGACCCAAAAAAAGTACAAATTTGAGCATGTGAATATGTGAGCTAAAGTCAAGCATGCAAGAAAACCATATGATTAGTAGCCAATTATGAAATTTGTTAACAGACACGAGAGAAACCACCAATAATGACAATGTCTCTCAAGGTATGAAAGGTACAACTCATGGAATGTGAACAGTGATCTGACGTCGAACACCCACAGAGTCAGTCGATTGAAGGCTAGCGATGTGGACCTTGCATCGAATGTGAAGAACCTACCATTGAGGCATGCAGGCTCCAAGGTACCTAAAGGGAGTCTCTAGATCAGCTTCCTGGATAATGAGCTGAAGTTCACAGGTAGTGACCTGATCGAAGGTGGGCCATAATTTTTCCCACATCATCGTCACAAGACAGAGGGATATAATGTTTGTGAATCAAGACCAACAGAAAATTAGAGGGAGGTTGAAAACTTCAGAGGCAAAATTTTCTTGAACATATCAGCGACATGACACTAGATTTGGAAGTATTTGAAATCAATGGATCTGAGGTCATGGTGACATGGAAAAGAGAAGATGAGTGGTCAAAATAGATTACCCAAACCCATGGAGGCAAACAAATCATGAAATGAGATGTCCCCAACCCGACACGAATGCAGACAAGTGCCATGTTCAAGAGCGACATACTGCCAACACAACTACAATCTAGTTCCATTTCCCCCCACCATTTCTGGCGAGTACCCTAATTATTTTTCAAAACAACCTTGAAGGGGATAGCATATGCTTGCGATGTAAGTTTTTCCTTCAGACAAATCCAACCTAGTACATTTTACGAGCACTAGAAAGGAGGAACTCGAGTAATGTCATAATGATAGAGTCTGAAGTCATCAGTTTTTAACGAGTCTAACAAAGGAAGAACTCAGCATATTTTCATGTTTAGAGAGCTTGAAAATAAGGCAGAAAAGAAAACTCTAGCAGTCCCTTTTCGTAGGTAGTCTCACAGATCCAAAAAGGTAGAAAACTGTGTCTGAGAGAACCTTTTAGTCGCGATAAGATAAGGTATTCCTTTTTTGTAAATAATCTATCCCAGCTCGAAAAAGGGGTAAACGTATACTAGGTAGATATCGTTTCAAAACCAATTTAACGAGTTCAAAACGACAAGAAACTCAACAATATTTTTAGTTTTAGAGAGTCAAAAAAGAGCTGAAAGATGACTCCATTAGTGACTTTTTCGTGTTTTTACCGAGTCCAAAAAAGTATAAAATCTAACTCGTTACTTCGTCATAATTATGTGAAAACCTACTGCTGCACATGAAACACATGTAAAACCCATTTATCAAAAATAATATGATAAAATAATCAACAAATATGTTTTAACACCTAATTTAAGATCTTGAAAAGTTATAAAATGCCATAAGTGGTAAAAATTATTTACTTTTCACTTTTACCTCTTTGTGGAGCAACATTGATCCATTGTCTTTGCAATCTTGTGGTGACGATTGCGAGTGATCCGGAGAACCAATCTTTATTCTGTATTTTCCCATCTTTATTCTTTATTCCTATCTTCCTCATATTTTAAGCTAAATTTCATTCCCTGCACATGCCATTTTGATTTCCTAAGGGGGGGATTATAAAAATCTAGGGCATCACGATTGGCGCAGGTTTTGGGCATGAACCCGCACCAATTGCCCACTTTTTACACAGGGGTCGCACCCATTGGCACGAATATTAGAAAAACAGTCGCGCCAACTGCGCAACCCAAAAATCTGCCTAAATTTAAGGAGAAAGCAACCATTTTTTGGCAAATTTCAATGCGTAAGTAGACTAAAAATGCTCATATGAACAATGTGTGCACGTACCAAGTAGAAAAAATGGTGATTGACTGGAAAGAGAGAGAACATAGTGAGGAGGATGAACTAGCCATGGATAATGATCAATGCATGGACGCCCTCAGAGATTGTGGGCTAAAGAAATTCTTCCTAACACCATGCCTCCAGGCTCAGCCATAAATGCTTCAGTATTTGATAAGCATCTGGGATGAAGACCAAGAAAATTTTGTGCTTCGAGATCAAGAACTTGAAATTGATGTTTATGATGTTTATTTTATCATAGGATTGTCGCGCAGGGGTGCAGTCCCTATCATGATCGGTACCCATCCTACCATGGAATTCATGGGGATGGTAATTGATAGGGTGTGCCGAGGGGCATGAAAAGGATCAGGGAGTGGAAAATTTGACATGCAAACCATTCCATATCTAGCACTAAAAGTAGTGCTACACACTAGTACGCAGGTTGTAGGGTCGCAAGCACCACATGCGGCCACAAAGACACAACTACTTCTTGCCATATATTTCCTAACCCTGGCTCTCTACAACTGGGTAGAGGCCATGACCATTAACATGAAGAGGCAATTGACCAAGTGCAGGAAGAGAAAACTAGAGAAGTTTGGGTATGGATGGATCTTGGTATCGTTATTCTTGGAACGACTACCAATATTCTAGTGTGAGGATGTCATTGTCTTGATGCCACCACGTAGAGAGCCACGGATGGCCCGATGGGCTGTGCTAATGCCCAGAGCAGGGGGTGTCCAACAGATGTCTTAGAGGCCGGAATTCTTCGATTGGCTCTACTGACAAATGATTTTCATGGAGGATTGGCCCTATTCTAGTACAGACTTCATCGATGATCCAGACGTCCTGCTCCCAGAGGGAGAGGATTGGGACGAAGAGCTAGGTGAGACTCATTTTTTATTTTCATGAGTTTTACGATTTTTGGGTATATATGCATGTTCTGAAAATTAATCCTATATGTATACAGATGTTTGCCTAGAGTGACCTACATCTATGTCACCGATAGCAAGGCGAACTCCTCACTATTTCGATCCTCGTGGTGAGGGTAGTGATAAGGAGATAGTACAGAACCTGGAGGGGATCGCCCATGGGATTCTAGACTATGCTTATTTTGATGATGTTCCTCAAGCCTATCAAAGACACACTATAGGGGTGCCAAGTCGTATCCACCGCTTTCTGAGGCGGTTGGTACGGGCAGTGACGTGCTATCATGAGCACCACGCCGATTGGGCACCTAGGCTTTTATTTCCACACATTTTGAGGGACATGCTGTCTCACGATGTAATTGAAACATACACATATATTTTTTGGGTTTTTATGATGCACACATTGCAAACAATCAATATATATACATCTATTTTCTACATGGGTCTATTTACATATGATGATGTTTTATAAATTGCGCAAATTTCTATCTAGCACAATGTTATCTATTGCATCAGTTAATATATTCATTCGTCTTGGTATATGTTGATATGTAAGGAAATCAAAATGTCTTTCGAGAAAACGAGTACACAAACAAAATCTCAAAATGCATGGGTTTCGAACCGAATAATGACCGTTAAGTTGAAGAACAACAAGCTGTGAATATAGATTTACAAGCAGTGCGTGTATGGCGAGGTTAAATGCCTCGGTTAATAGTTCCAAAACAACACTATATTCAGCAACATTTTTTGTAGTTGGTCCTAGACAAATACTTTGTAGGTTAATCAACTCACCAATAGGATCATAAATTAATCAGGCTGTCGAAGGCAAGTTCCTGGTACTGCGGGAAGTACCATCCTCGAAATCGACATAAGGGGAAATAAACATTTGCATAACAAACAAGACCCAATAAGTAGAAAAAATATTACAAAGCACATCAAACCAAAGCATGCACAAAAATGAAAAAAACACCTATGTACACATATCATGCATGAATGACTCAAGCATAATACTTTTTTAGGTACAACCCATTTTTGGGTTGTGCTAAGGGATAACCTTCATAATCAATAAGCTCATAAGCCCCATTTTGTAACACACATTTTAGGATGTAGGGCCCATGCCACATGGGTTGGAATTTCCCTTCCCCCAGCTTTTCATGAGCTTGGTTGTATAGGAGAATGAGGTTGCCTTCATTAAATGAACAAGGGGAAATTGTTTCGTCGAAATGAGCTTTGACTCGCTTCTTCTATGCTTCAATGACCAAAGCAGCTAAGCGACGAGTTTCATCCAATCTCTCTAAATAGAGGAGGTGCTCTTCCTTAGGTGAAGTATTAGGCAGTAATTCCACAACTAATTTGAGAGAAGGGATTTCACATTCAATTGGAAGAGTAGCTTCCAGACCGTACACCAACTGAAACGGGGTGAATCTGGTTGCACTCTTAATCGACGTTCGGTAAGTCCATAGAGCTGAAAATAAAATGAGATGCTAATTTGATTTATGGATCCCAATTGTTCATTGAAGCATTGTAACAAGAAATTTGTTTATGGCTTCAGCTTGGCCGTTAGCTTAAGGGTAATAAGGTGTTGAGATTTCGTGATGTAGACCCAACTTAGACGTCAGCTCCGCCATCATATAGTCTCAAAAATGAGAACCATGATCAGTAATGATGGCTTGAGGGACACCAAACCAAGTAATAACATGATTGAATATGAATTTCATTGTTGTCTTACCGTCCGCAGCCAGTGTAGGCATTGCTTCAGCCCATTTGGTAAAATAATCAACGGCGACGATAATATAGGCATGCTCCTTAGCGGAACGAGGGTTACACATCATAAAATTGATGCCCCATTTGGAAAAAGGACAAATGGTAATGACATCGTGTAAAGGAACAGGTGGCGCATGCATCTTGTGTTGATATATATGGCACGCATGGTATTTGTGTACTGCAACAATATAGTCTTTAAAAATGGACAGCCAGAAATAGCCAACATGAAGGATCTTTTGTGTGGTGGCATACCCAGACATGTGACCAACACAGGAACCACTATGGCATTCATTTAAAACTTTCTCAACTTTTTCAAGGTTTAGACATTGGCGAAGTACATAATCAACTCCAACACGATAGAGGGTATCTCTGATAATACGATAAGGATGCAACTAATTCCAAATGCGGCGTTAGGAATCTTTCGTTAAATCAGACCTAAAAGTAGAAGTCTGGAGATACATGATGATATCACTGTACCATGGATCGAGGGTGCTAATCAAGAAAATATTTTCGTTCGGAATATAATCCTCGGAAGAAGAAGGAGTAGAGTCAGCAGGGACAGAAAAAATCAAATCAACGAAAACTAGTGATTTCTTTGATTTGGTAGTAGTAAACTCCAAATACAACTCTAGGAGGATAACAATCCACTTCGAGTATTTTCCCCCCAGCAATTGTCAAGACAGAATATAGGTCATGGGGTTACAGTCAGAAATCATGGTCACCATTAGTAAAAGGATATATTGATGAAAACAATGGACAGCCTGGACCGCAAGTAGTGCTAACTTCTCAACATGTGCATAACATGTTTTAGGTTAGAGAAGGTTCTGAGACAAGTAGTAAACGACATGCTCGTTTATGTCATCATCATCTTGAACCAAAACCATGGTGATCGTACTGAAGGCGACAGCTAGATAGAGGGTGAAATCATGATGGTAATTCAGAGGACATAATAAAGGAGTGTTAACAAGCAACGTCTTAAGTGTATGAAAATATTGTTGAGCAATATCATCCCAATAGAAAGGGACGTCCTCCTTTAAAATTCATGTGAATCCTTTGGCTACTTTGGTGTAGTTTGGGATAAAATGACATAAGAAATTTTCTTTCCCTTGGAGACTTTGGATCTGGTTTAATGAGGATGGGGAGAGGAGATTAACAATAGCCTCAACCTTAAGTAGGTCAAGTCAAATTATGTCTTTAGATATGATAAACCCTAAAAGTGTACTAGGATCGACGCAAAAGACGCATTTATGTGGATTGAGCCAAATGTTGTAGCATCTACAATGAAGAAAGATATGGAAAATATGGTTCGAGTGGTCTTTTCGCACAGCTGAATGAGCCGGAAGGTCATCCAGGTATGGTTGAATAATATGATGAATATCGTGAAATATATAAGACATCATGCGCTGGAACATAGCCCCAACATTCTTCAAGCCAAAAGGGAGTTTCTTATATGCGAACGTTCCCCAAGGATAGATAAAATCAGTCTTGTGTTGATTGGACAGGAGACTGTTGATCTGATTATAGCGAGAAAAATTTCCATAAGGTAAAAAATCTCACTCCCCGCACAATCATCAATGATCTGATTGATGAAAGGGATGGGATAGTTATCCTTAGGACAGGCCTGATTATTATCGTGATAGTCAACACAGACGTGAATTGCTCCCTGCTTCTTATCCACAGGGACAATGTTGGAAACCCACTCTGTCAAAGGAATCAGATAAATGAACCCTTCTTTGAAAAGTTTTTCAACTTTAGCTTTTATGGTGGCAGCTTTCCAAGGATTCACTAGACGCAGACGCTGGCAAACAGGCTTCGTACATGGGTAGGTGGGAATATTGTGCACCACAATACTAGGATCAATTCCAAGAATCTCTTCATAAGACCAGGCAAAAAAATCATGGAATTTGTGAAAGAGGCTAGTATACTCTTGGATTTCATCGAAAGAGAAAGTGACTCCCACATGGATGTTATCGAAAATTCTTGGTTTCATGGAAATGTCGATAGGAATCATCTGAGTAATGTTACACAAGTTACCTTCAGCGAAGACTTCATGAGTGAAGATACGCGTTTGAAGTGGCGGAGAAGGAACTTGAGATTAAAAACGCTCAATATAGTTAGAAATTTCCTCGAGGCTAGGCATAAACGAGGAAAGATGATGCTCATCTATCCATGGTAGATCTTCGAGAGACATGGTTTCCATGATCACCTCATCATATGGAAACACTTCTTTCAAAGGACCAGGCAAATCTGCATCACCGAGCCAGGGGGATTGAGAATAAGCATCGAGAGACATGCTCAAAGGAACACATTCAGAAGGGGGAGAATCAGATGTAGCTGCAAGCTTGCAATAATTGATTTAAATTGGACTATGTGGCATTGAATCCCAAAATGAATCAACCTATTCAGGTAAAGGGACAATCCATGGGTCATCCGACTGAGAGATCATATTAACTTGAATGGTATTCGGTGGCGGAAGGAGACAAATACCCATGACGGCGGGGTCTTTAAAAATACTGGGCCCTACGCTGTCATGGGGAGAAGGAATATGATCCACGTATGGCACATTGTTCTCAGAAGACGAGGTAAAGAACAACAACTGGTCGACAGTAATGATTTTTCCGTCATGTGGAAACTTTAAAAGATGGAAGAGGGTGGACAGAACACACAACATAGTGTGAGTCCAACTACGACCAAATAGAAGATTGTAATTGAATTTAGCTTCAATGAATTCTACTTCAACATTGGCCATATTTCCTTACAACGTGATCAATAAGCTAGCGAGAAGACCCAAGGGTTTCAATTCCCTTCCATCAAATTCCTCAAGGGCATTGGGTGATGAAGTTAGGGCTGGAGAGCCAATAGCCTTCCAGCAAGCAGATGACATGACACAAGTAGATGCATCTTCATCCACAATGGCTCTATGGATGTTGAGACCATTAATGCCAACTCGTATGACAAGCACAATCTAGTGCAGAAGTTGAGGGACGAAATTATCTAAGTAGAAAGTGAGAAGGCTAGAATTAGTAGGGTCAATCCCACCGATTGAAGATAATAACACTTTCCATTGAGATGGACAACAATGAAGCACTTCTAATGTGGACATCGTGAATGGCGCCTATGCTAAATCCTCAACAATACTGTAATCCTGAGCAGCACGAGTGTTAGGATTATAAGAAGATTTCTGGAGAACACCTTTAGAAGGTGGTTGTACAATGGGATCAACACTAGGCCTTTCAATGTCAAGAGGAGCAGAGGCAGGTGGGGGAGGAGGACCATCAGCGTTCTCTTTCCCAGCTACCTGGCGTGATCCAGTATAATATTTTGACCGAGTAGCGATGGAAACGGGTGCAGAACCGTTTATCATGAATAATTGAGAGAGAAATAGTGTAGATGGTGGAGGTTTCTCGACCATCTGCGTTTGCTAATATGGAAAAGATTCTTTGAGGATAGTCAGAGTTCCCTTAGCGCCTTTAAGAAATTAACTAACTTCGGCTCATCTAGGACAATCCTTAGTGTAGTGCTCCTCATCACAAATCAAATAGGGATACTTTGGCTTCTGATGTGAACCATCATCAGCATGAGGTTTAGACAATTCTGGTCTCATGGCATTGGCTTTGGCCTTGCCTTTGCCCTTCTTTCTCCCCTTGGATGTCTTGTCCGCGGGATTGGCCTGAACAATGTTGACCTTCAAGGTTTTACCAGAATCCAGGGTAGGCTGAGGAGTAGAACCATTACAAGAAAATTTTTTTTCTTCCCAGCGTTGGAAGACTTATGTGAAGTCTAAGACACAGAACCAATAACGCTGTGAACGGATGGAGTAGTCGGCACTTTATAAGTCCCAGGTCATGGAGCATCATTCAATATGTCATACAATATGCCTGATTTAGAGTACACTAAATCAAGGTACTGGGCATGAGAAATGGCTTGTTCCTCAGTTACACATGCCCCCATGGCGATGTATTTCAAAATTTGATTGACAAAAGAGGTAGTGAACAAATGAGTAAGAATTTGATCAGGAATTTTGAACTTGATCAGGCGATGACATCGTCTCCATTCATGAATGCGGTCCAAGATATGGATAGCCTGGTCTTGTTTCAAGGATGTTAGGAGATGTGTCCCAGTTTCATAATGAACTGGCAACTAGAAATGAGTAAGGAATTCCATAGTGAGAGTGTTTAAATCTTGAAAGATGATGTGAGGCAGTTTGATATACCACTTAGTAGTAGCTTCAGTGAGAGTGCGCTAGAAAGATAGAGTCGAATAGAGTTATCCACCCAGGAATTGGAAGAAAACCATAAATGGTATGTCATGACGTGTGCTTGGGGGTCTTCTCCAGATTTTCCCTCAAACATAGGACAATCACCAGGAACCTTCGTTGGAACTAGAGGCCAATAAGGATTATGAAGGATGGAATCATTTGTAAATTTAGACACATCCGGTAATTCCAACATGGAGAGAAATGGTAATTAAGGGTTGAAAGGCATAGCAGGTCCTCGATAAGGACTTGTACCCATATTCCATCCTCGTTGAGTGTAACTCTACCCCCATTGGTTTTGTCCCGAGGGATTCAGATCATAAGGGGTATAAGCCGGATAATTTGGTTGATATTGTGGCTGAGGACTAGGATACAAAGGTTGAAAACTAGGATACTGATTATGAGTATACGAGGGTCCCAATTGAGCAACATAAGAATTTTGCTACGGAATATAAGTATGGCCTGGTGGTTGGGGGTAATAAGCAAGACCTTGAGGCGCGTTATATACCGGTTGATATTGACCTTGAGGGTAATAACCGCGTTGGGGTCGAAAGGGCTGCTGATAAGTAGGGCCCTGTTGAGCTGGATAGGTCGGGCACAGAGGTTGACCCAACTGTGGCATAGAGTAAAGTGGTGGGTGAGCAGGGTGAACTGTATGTGCAGGTTTTCCTTGCTGAGGAGGTTGACCTGACTGATGAGGGCCACCAGGTTTCCCCTGCGAAGCAGGTTGGCCTGATGGCTGTGGTGGGCCAGGTTGTGCATAATAACCTGGTTGACCTGGAGCAGGACCATAAGATGGCCCTAAATATGCAACATTTGGACCATTAGGAGGATATTTCTGTTGTGTTTGCACCTTTTAGATGGATGGATTTTCCCCCCAGGACCATATGAAGGTCCAGGTTGATATACAGGTTGCCCAGCAGGTCCTTGAGGCTGCCCCGGTTGGATCACAGTCTGAGCTTGTAAAGGTTGACCTTGAGGATTGTAAGGCTGCCCTTGCGGGCCATAAAATAATCCTTTTTGGACCGAAGGTTGTCCCTGAAAGGGTTGCCCTTATGGGTCGTACGCATACCCTTACTAGACCGAAGGTTGTCCTTGAAAGGGTTGCCTTTGTGGGTCGTACGCATACCCTTGTTGAACTGAAGGTTGTTTCTGAAAGGGTTTTCCTTTTTGGTTAGAAGGTTGCACAGGAAAGGTAGGTCTAAAACTGGAAAGGAACTGATAAGCCTCAGGATCAGGCAAATAGATAGGGTTGTCGTGCTCATCATATTGTAATGGAACTGAATAAATCGGGGTACCCACCATGTCATAATGAGAAAAATAAGGACGATTAGGATCCTGAAGGGAATGATAAGTATGGGAGCTCTACTACTGAACGGCCAGTAGATACACCTCAAAAGACATGCCGTCAGGTATTTCCATGGAAATCGAAGTCTCTATCGAAGCTAAAACTCCTGATGACTGAGCGATGACAACTGGTGTCAACGCAGCCACGTAGACAGTAGGCCTAGTGGGGACAGATGTAAAAAAAGGCGTCAATGAGAGAGGTGTCGTTGGAAAAATCCCTAAGGAGGAAATACTAGCCATAATCTGACCCAAAGACCTATATCCGGCTGGAAGTGACACCGATGGTGAAGATTGAGTAGGCTCTTGGTGGATGTCCTCTGGCAAAAGTTGGTATTCTTCACCAGAAATAGGAATACCCTCACTACCAATAGGACCAAACGAGTTCATGTCCGAATCCATCGTGAGATCTTGTAAAAGACTACGGGGGCTATGAGGTATGATAGCAGCCAAAAATGGCGATCCCGATGTAAGAGGGGGAAAATGTTCCCCGACCCCAAACCCAAACCAAACATTTGAAAGAGGCCAATTGAACTCAACTGGTTCTCCAAAGGGTTACTCTGATGAGATAACAGGTTGCTGAAGCTCAACAGACCTAGAGGTTTGAGAAGTTTCAGATGAATCGTCCGAGAAAGGACTGCTAGTAGACGAAACCAATGGTTCTACCACTGTGACTCTAGCACACCAGAAAAGGGAAAAAGATCAAAAAAGAAGACTCTTAGATCAAAACCAAGGCAAACAAAGACAGGCCAAGAAATCAAAATTTAATGGGCGTGTAATCGTAGGTAGTTTATTTTACCATATTGAAACCAAAAATTTGTTGTTTCATGTTTTAAGAGTTAAGAAATAGTTAAAGATGACTCTAGTCGCTTTCAATTTTAAGCGAGCGCGAAAGGACAAGTGCTTGATGATATTTTCAAATCTATGGAGTCAGTAAAGATCGAAAATTAATACTTAGGTAGTCTAGGTAAAAGGGTGTACCAAGTTTCCATGAATTTCCATATACACCTTGGTGATCAAATGAAAGAAGAATTGACCAAGGACTTGACGTACGTGCAGGTAGTCTCCCCGAATGTTGTGTTCAGTGTATCATAGTTACAAGGTGACTGACTCGGCTTCCTACGGGTAAAAGGATTACAACCTAGAGGGGTCTCCCTTTATATACTCGACGGTATGGGGAGTGCAAGTCCATACTAGTGTTGTCTAAAGCTAGATGGCGAGCGATAGCTTCTAGGTTTAAAGACGCCGGAACACGTCTCTAACTTAGACCACTAAATGTTTCATTAGGTTTCAATGTTGCCTTAGGTTAATTGAGTAAATTTTAATTTCATCTTGTATTTACGTTTCAATTCCAATGTCCTACCGAATGTTGTATCTCAAAAATCCCTAAATGCAAGCTACATGCCAAAAGATACCATTTTGTTCTATGAAAAACTATCTACGAGAAATTTTGGGAGTTTTCAAGCGATAGCAAATAATGAGAACACACAGAAGCATCCACTACTGTATCCAATGCAAGCTAATGAAAATGAGAAACCTTCCCTAGAATGTCCAATGCTAGATATGTGAAAGACTTTCAATTTCACAATACAAACAAGAATGCAAGCACAATTTTTTTTTTTTTTAATTTTTCAATGTAATAGAGAAAACAATGCACTAAATGACATGGAAAACAAACCAAAAAACTAATTTGAGGACGTTAATGCAAGATTTGAAGCGAAAAAATTTCAATCAACCCAAAAGCAAACAAAACAAGACTCAAACCAATGCTGCAATCTCTCAAATCAAAGAACGATTTCAAAAAAAACCCATACAAGCAGTGTAATCTATGCTTGGAGTGACAAGAAGCACAATTAAATGAAAGAGACAAGACTCATTCCACCAAATGCAATCACTCAAACGGATCAAGGGAGCCGAATGCAATCAAGAAAGGAATGAAGTTGACCGTGAAACAAAAGACCCAAACTCCTACAGGAGGCTCAGCATACCAAAGCACTTAAAAACCCTAAGGCTATGATGCTGACAGGAAATGGAAAAACAACTCAAGGACGGAGGCCATTCACAATCACAAACAATCCCAAGACATTGAAAACATGTGAAGAAATCACCCAGAGGCACAACCACTGACCAAAAAGGTTCAAAAAGACCAAACCCTAAAACCTACAGGGGTCAGCGTGCCTATTTTTTTGTAATCAGCGCCAAACAGGGGATGGCGCAAGTGCTAAAATAGCAACAAGCACCAGTGGGTGTGATTGTCTGACCAGAAAACGCACCAAGCCAGTTAACCCTGGTAAAAGGAAAATTTTGAAAGACATAGGTCAGATCTGATCCTCTGGGGCTGAACAAGGGTCTTAGACTCAGCAAAAATAATCAGAAGAGGCAAGCTAAGCAGGCAAAGACCAAGAAGAAGACCTAATGGATGAAAGACAAACTCGCACTGATCCCCAATGGAGTCGCCAATTTTTTGGTGAGGTAAATCCCCTCTGTGAATAGAGGCGATCCCACTAGCCCTAGAGTGGGTCTAGCCACAAATAAGACAAGCTATAATATTGATTCCTAGTTAACGAATGGACAGAGATTCGATAGATGACTTACCGAAGGTCCTACGCTGTTGTCGTCGTCAGAAAGAGTGGATGCCTCTTGCTCCTGGTTTGACAGATCACGGTTCGCTCGCTTTCACACTCGGATACCTGCACACACACAAGAAACAACGATGATATAAAACATACTAATTCACATTCATAACTATCAGTGAGTCGAAGAAGACTAAATCAATTGCATCAGATAATCAACATGACACAATGATCGAACAAACACCATCGTCGAGTATATTAATAAGGGAAAGGAAGAGTACAACCAAGCTTCAACGTTGCAGTCTCCTTCAACCGGGTTCCAGTGGAGCACATCTCACAAAGGCTCATCGGGAATTCGGATGGGGCTCTCTCTACGAAATTCTCCTTTGTTCTACCTTCTCAATAGCAATTAATCAGCTATAGTATCTCTTCTCCAAGTTCAGCTTCTTGGCTATGTGTTCAGCTAGCTTTCATAAAGAGAGAAGGCCTGTTAATATAGAGGGAGAGGGAGAGGTTAGGATCCCTATAATTATGGAAGGGAGAGATATCTTCAAGGAGTGTTCCATGGGAGGAGGAAACTACTACCTAAAGAGGGAGATCCTTGGCTCATCAACTTAACCACTTCCTGTGATTCATCCCTGAGGTGGTTAGAAGGAAAATTCTTCCTCTATTTGTTAAAAAACATTCCTAAAATGGCCAGCGTCGACACTACACTGAGACAGAGCACCAAGTGGAATAGGCTCTAGTGTAAATTTACCACATTGGCGTGAGGGGTGATTTGGCTACCCGCACCAAGGCCAAAACATAGGTTTTTGTGTGCTTTTTGAGGAAATGTTCAATAGGAGAAATTAATTCCTTATGCAGAAGGATGCAAAGAAGGTGTTTGCAGAGTATGAAACTACTCATAGGTCATGGGAAAGACCCTCCAATATGCGGGGCGAGGGATTGCAGGGATGGTGACAAAATGCTATGTAACAGGCATTGATGGATCAAATATAAAAGGAAGAATTACAAACAATTTTTCACTGTTTCCAAAATTACAAGAACCCTCAGTCACTTCGCAGGACAATAGAATTCTTCTAGTGGTTCTATGACTCCCTTCAAACAAACCAAGAATTGCTGACAAATTAAAATACACAAGCAGGATTTGGGAGCTTTGAATTCAACATTTTGGGTTTTAATCCCAAAAATTAGACAAGAATGAGATGATTTCAAGCCCATATCACTATGTAATTGCATCTAGAAAATCATTTCAAAAATTATTTCATGTAGGGTCAATATCCACTAAGATGATTCCATGTCACTAGAACAATTTTGCATCCTTCTTGGGAAACAAATCCATTACGGAATAGGAGTAGCCCAAGAAGTAATTTATAACATCAAACCAAAAATTACAAGCAATATTAGTGAGTTTGTCTTTCCAAGGAATATGATAGAGAAAATGGCCTTATTTAGGGCTACTCATTCATATAGAGTTCAATGTGTAGTTGGTTAACCATATAATGAACTATATTTCCTCAATATATTTGCAATTCAAATTAATGGCTTGGCCTATTCTTCTATCATGCCTACAAGATACCATGGGTAGGTATGACTAATGGCTCCTTTGCTATTTTCTACTGTAGAGTAGGTGGTCTCAAAAAATTTATAACAAAGTCAAAAAGAACTATAAGCTTGAAAAATATACAAATAGGAATTACCCTAAACTTGAAATATTTACTCTTTTTTTATTAAGTTTTTCTTTTGGATGACTAGGTCAAGTACTCTATAGAGATCACTTCCATTGCATACTTTCTTCCGATTTAAAACTATAATGATGCCTCCCAAGATAGGACAGCCACAAGCATCTCATTTCGTTGTTTTTAGTCCATCTTTTCTAGGTGGTCCACAGTACCATCGAGCACTAGAACTCTAGTGACACTCAGTTGCTCAACAGACTCATCCAGTGAAAATTTAGTACCCAAAATGGGTCGAGTAATTTTCCAAAAATTTACTAACTGATCAACAACGACACTTATATAGCTAATGGGATTCAAAAGTCCACACCAGGTGATGCTCCCGATGGAGAGTACATAGAAGTGTTTATGCCAATCAAATTTCTTGAACTATAAAGAAGAGGGCCTCTAATGGTCCTTTACTATCTGTCTGAATTACATTGTGTATTGGATGGCCAGTTGTAGCTGAAATTATCTAGCTAGAAAGCCCAATAATGATAACAGTCATCAAGGTGTGATCCAAGCCAAATGGATTCCCAGTTGCATACACCTTTTGTTCTACAAAAAGATTTGCAAAAATTTCAACCGCCATGGGTATCAATTTATCTTTTGGCGCATTCATCCATAGCACTACAACATCGTTATCTTTATCATTTCCAACTACCTTTGTGTCATGTTTTGACTGAAAACCAATAGTTACTCTCAAATATAACAAGAAATTCTTGTCCTGATATGCTTTACAAATACCTAAAAATATCTATAATAGTGCTCACTTACCACTTGTAGATTTCATGAATCAGATTGGAAAGGGTATCATTAGTAAGATCCAAGATAAGAAGGTGGGAGAGATTTAATTTTGACTGTAAGTTTATTTCAAGATAACACATGAAAATGCACCAAAATGCATGTCTAGACTCTTTATAAGTTATAACTACTCATCCGAGCAGCATGCCTCAAAAATGCTTATGCAATTTAAGATATTACATCAAAAGGATGATTTCCAACGTCATCTCTAATTTAAGTAGATATTTTTGGATGAAAGAGACGTTTGCTAGAATTGATGCTAAAGTAATAGGGTTGGTTCCTCCAGTTGAAATAGAAGTAATTTTGTCACTACGAAGTTCAGTTACTACTTGGGATATTTACAAAGTGTTGTTGCAGGGACATGAAAGCCATCATCTGGTTGAACACTTTTGTACTCTCCTTGATTATAAGTAAGATATCCTAAAAACCATCTATATGGTTAGCCTCCTTTCAGGTAAGGATGGGATTCCTTGACCCTCTATAATGATGTTTACAATTTGGGGACTGTTGTAGCTCCTAGAGCAGTATCTTGGTTTGGTACCTGATGTGGATCTCATGTTTGAGTGTATGGATAGGAACACGATTAGAAGATAATCATATGATTTGGGAAATAAATCACCACCTCCTTTTTTTTAGTACTATAGAAATGAAGATCACTTTGACATTCCTTTTCCAAATTTTTCGTCCAAACAACTCCTAAGTGCTCCTCAAGTTGCCCATCAAACTAATCCACACAATAGTCATCACTTTGATCCAATACTTGAAAAACTCTCGCTCCAATTTTACTACCCAATCACTATAGAAAATATCACTGGTTTAGGGCATCTAATGATGAGATCTTCCCCCTCCTCATTGACTTCCACATGCTACCTTTTTTGGTGCACTTTCTGGAGGTTTCTCTGACACAAGAACCAACTTAGAGGCACCAAAATTTTCAGCATTTTGGGTAGCAATTTCAGAAAAGGAGAATAAAATTTCTTCTAATGTTTCTCTGAAGAATAATTTTGCAATTATTGGTGATGCTTCCAAGGTAGTTTTCAAAAAGAAGAAAAAAAAGAATATTTTTTCAGTAAGGAAAATGTTGCATCTCCCAATGGTGATTTATATAATGCTTACAAGGTTCAAGAGGAGAAGGAGGAACATGTGAACATTCCAAAAACATCCAAATTAGTAACCAATGTTGTCAATAGTAAGACTTCCTCAAAAGAGCCTAAGAAGCAAGTCCTAAAAGAAGTGGATGACTAGGAAGATGCAGTTGAGCTTTCAACTCCTATGAGTCAAGTAGCTATTTTAGTTACTAAATGTTCAGGAGACAGAAAGTACTCCAACGATATTTTTTTTGGACAATCAAGGATCAGTGCAAAGATATACCAAATCGTTTTAAAATTTGTCTAGAAACTGTTGAATTACTTGGAAATTCTCAAGCACATGCAAGTCATGTAGGAGAGGTTGATGCATTATCAAGCACTGCAAAAGGTCTTGGAAGGAAGCCGAGTGGGAATTATCTACTTGAACGTCGTGGGAGAAATATGGCCAATTTGGATGATGATAGATGGGCCAAGCCAGTGGATGATTTTTCTGTTGGTTGTGATATGCAGATGGATTTTGGTCTAAGTGGTTCTTCTTCTATGTTTCAAATTTACCAAAGTTATAATACTCGTTTTGCAAGAAATACTTGTGCAGCACAAATGAGTATGAATGACATTATTACTGGAGGGCCTTATGTGCAAGCACCATTTCGACAAGTTGGACTACTGAGAAATAATTCTGATGCTGATAGGTGGCAATGTGCTTTTGGTTCGTAGAAGGGTTTGATTCGTCCTCCACAACCTTCTCTGCCCATAATTCATAAATTAGAGAACCGATATGAAGTGGGCAATATTTCTGATGAGGATCAGTTGAAAAAATGACAAATTAAATCCATCCTTAATAAATTAATGCCCCAAAAATTTGAAAAAAATTTTGAACGGGTCAAAGAAGTGAACATTGAATCTGCATCATGTCTTCATGGTATAATATCTCAAATATTTGACAAAGCCTTGATGGAGTAGACTTTTTGTGAAATGCGTGCAAAATTATTTTTTTAGCTTATTGCAGGATTACTAGAATTTTATGAATATAATGAGAAGGTTGTTTTCAAGCTAGTTATTTTGAAGAAATGTCAGGAAGAATTTGAAAAAGATGAAAGAAAAGAGGCAGAGGCTAAGAAAGAAGAAGAGGATGGTGAAAAAAGCCTTTCAATAGAAGAAATACAAGTGAAGAAGGTTGTAGCACAATGATGAATTCTAGGAAATATAAGGTTTATTGGTGAGCTTTATAAGGAAAGTGTGCTGACCAAAAGAATTATGCATGCATTCATCAGGAAATTAATTGGTGAATTTCAGCATGCAGAGGACGAAAATGTTGAACCTTTGTACAAACTGATGAGAACTATTAGTCATATGATTGACCATTCAAAGGTCAAGGAAAATACTCATGCTTACTTTGATATGATGAAAAAAATGTCCAATACCCAAAGGATTCCCTCTAGGTTGAGGTTCATGTTGAAGGATCTGATTGATCTAAGGAGGAATGGATGGAAACAAAGCTGGAAGGTGGAGGTTCACAAGAAAATAGAGGAAGTGCATTGAGAAGTTATTCAAGAACTACATGGACAGGGAGGCTGCTCTCGAGGTACCAATATGGGACTTCCAGGTCAGAGACTTGTGACACCACTTGATAATGGTGTGAGAGGACCTATGATGCCAGCTTACATGGCATGTCCACAAATGGGTTAAATTCCACATATGGGTGGGATTAAAGGGGCACAACCCCATATGGGACCACGTGATTGTGGATTCACCAGTCAAGATGATCATATTGTGGATTGGGATCAATTTGAAAAATGGTCTATGCCAAGCCCTTCAACACACAAAGCTTGTAATGATGGCCACTTGACTCTTGGTCCTAAGGGAGGGCTTATAAAGGGAATAGGAGGGGCAGCTCAGCCTCTTCCATATGTTAAGAGTTCTCTAGCAGATATTCCACCATTCACATATCTGAGTAATAGACGAATAGGTGTATGTCCGATTTCAGCTTGCAGTTCTGACTGGATGCCAGTTGGTATGAGGGATGAAATTTTGACAAGGAATTATGCTACAAAAAAACCTTTATTTTTAAAACCACTTCTCAAGGAAATTAATGTTTTGGATAATGATAGAAGAGAGTTTAAGAATTCATACTCATCATGTGACAGAGGTGGGAAGATCACAAATGTTGAATTTCAACAAGTGATAAGGTTGTGTCAATCATGGCAAAAGCAAAGAGGTTGAAATAAGGGTCAAACCATGCTACCAATAGGAAAATAAAACTGTGTGAAGAAGGGGTGGGAAAAATTTTTGTTGGCAGAAAAGGATCTACAAGCATCACCTCGAAGAAGCATGTTGTTTTGAGAGTAGTTTACTAGGAGAGGTAGGAAGGTATTGTCTAAAGTCATTGGTGGAAGAACTGTGGCCTGCACGCAAAACCGCACTCGAGAAAAACAAAACCACAAGAAGCATAAGGTGGAAACTCACTAAGAATGAAGAAACACTTACTAGACTAGTCGACACCACTCAACCATTGAGAAATCATAAGGGAAAATATACACAAATGACCAATAGAAGGGAAACTATCAACATAATTAGTTTTTCGATGGAGAAGTGATAGGAGATCCAACTAGACCTGTGTCACTATAGGTTTAGTAGCCACCACACATGCAGTCGAGTAGCCTAGTTTAAGTTACAGTGATGTGCCGTCAGGCACAATATGACCGATAATTGGAGCAACTGCTATTGACAAGTTGGGAAGCCAATAGATCGTAGTCATAGGTAAGAAGGTGGACTGTCGGGTTGTGTGCAGGAACCTGTGTCAAATTTCTTGCGCCTACATCCAAAATATTCCTGCCTTCAAAATGGTGCATGTTATCAAATATATTTTTTTAATAAGCATACATCCTCACATGTAACATTTTGGAAAAGAGTTGTCGGGAATCTCCACAATTCTCTTATTGCCCATGTCTTTCCCTGTACCAAATCACTAACATTTGTGCATATCCTTTACTAAATAGCCAATATTTTCTCTCTTCAACATTTCATAATTATAATGAACAATTTCCTCAAGATGGTGTTTATCAACAAACTTTGCCTCATGGGAAGGTGTCTCATTTAGAGGAGAAATTTTCTCATCAACAGAGCATTTTGAGGGAATTTATAAAGAGGATGATAGAATAAATTTAAGAGCGATAGTTAAAGATGACTTCATATTTCCCTAGTTTTGTAGGTGAGGTGGGCAATGAGGCATTGATGGATCAAATATCAAAGGAAGAATTAGAAACAATTTTTCCTTGTCTCCAAAAGTATAAGAACCCTCAGCCACTTCGCAGGACAATATAAATCTTTTAGGGGTTTTATGATTTCCTTCAAATAGAGTAACTAAGAATTGCTGACAAATTAAAATACACATGAAGGATTTGGGAGCTTTCAATTCAACATTCCAGGCTTTAATCCCAAAAATTAGACAAGAATGAGATGATTTCAGACCCATATCACTATGTAATTGCATCTACAAAATCATTGCAAAAATTAGTGCATGTAGGGTCAAAATCCACTAAGATGATTATGTGTCATTAGAACAAATTTCATCCTTCGTAGGAAACAGATCCATTATGGAATAGGAGTAGCCCAGGAAGGAATTTATAACAACAAACCAAAAAATTACAAGCAATGTTAATGATTTTGTCTTTCCAAGGCATATGATAGAGAAAGTTGGCTTTATTTAGGGCTACTCATCTATAGAGAGTTCAATGTGAAATTGCTTAACTAGATAATGATTTGTCTTTCCTCAATATTTTTGCAATGCTAATTAATGGCTCAACCTATTCTTCTATCGTTCCTACAAGAGACCATGGGTAGGTATGACTAATGGCTCCTTTTTCTATTTTTGACTATAGAGTAGGTGGTCTCAAAAGAGTTGTAATAGAAACAAATCAAATTAAAATTTTATAGATATAAAAGATAAAAACAAATGTCAATGTCTTTGTTTGATTTTTACTTGACTCTTTTCTGGACATGTTACGGGAAAGGTGATTGGAAAAAGGATGGGGAAAGAATGCATATCACAGCTTGGATATGGTTCATTTGTTGTTAGAGATCGCTTAGCCACTTGAGCCATCGACTTTGGAAATGTTTCTAGTAGGAATTCCTATGGTTTTTAATGTTTTGATTATTTCACCCCATGGTTATTTTGGGAAATAAAATGTTTTAGGAATTCCAAACATGACATAGGTGGACAAGTAAACAAATATTTTATAATTGCAATTTCTATTCCATGATATCCTCTCTTTATTGTTTGATTTTATTTTGGATGTTTCTTTTGATTTTTTTTTTGTCTTTTAACTATGAAATTGAAAATACGTAATATCATGTTCATTTAAACAAAACGAAAGCTTGAAGATGAAATTAGTATTACACTATATTGATTGGAATCCTTATAGCTATTTTGTGTTAA
Organism: Pinus albicaulis; assembly: GCA_034641835.2. Lineage (NCBI taxonomy): Eukaryota > Viridiplantae > Streptophyta > Pinopsida > Pinales > Pinaceae > Pinus > Pinus albicaulis. The sequence goes on along the minus strand of CM076580.1, from coordinate 998,188,212 downwards.
TATTTTCATGACTATCAGAAAAGGTTACTTTCATGTTGTTATTTGAGTACATGTTTTTTATGTAATTGAATAAGTTCATGTGTTAGAAAATGAAATGTTTTTGTGAATAAAACGACAAGGATTAAACATCACACCTCATATTATTTGTTTTCATATGTTATCTACAGCTTGATATTTTTAGCATATAACTTAGTTGACATGATTTTTCCTAAGATTTCCTTGAAGTTTGAATACTAAGTTACTAAGGAGTTATTTTCTATATATGGTGAAATTTTATTTGGTTGGTTTATACAGGTTATCTGGCCACATTATAGTGGCCATTATTGCCCCAATGAAGAAAATTTGTTCGAGTTTCTTACTTGTATGGGGAAAAATGGCTTTGAAATTGCTGATGTTAAGGTATATGTCACATAAACTATTTATATTCTAATTTAGTTTATATTCTAGTTTTCATTGTCTTTCATGTCTTACACTCTACATTGTATCTTCTATTGTTTTCAGAAAATGAACCCAGTATTGATGGTAAGAAGTAGGAATTGAGAAAAGAGGGGAGCAATAACATTGGAGTGACAAATGCAAAAAGAGAGAGAGGAGAACTGGTCTGGTGATACCCTTGGAGCCAAAATCCTACATAAGACACACATATAAAGACTGATGGTCAAGTCTTCCGAGTTTTTGAATTCACCTACACTGCCTTGACAACACAATGATAATGTTTTGAAGTGATGAAACATCATTTTGTGTGTAAATTGTAGTCCAACCAATATTAATTTGGAAACCCATATTGTAATACTTTGACATTTCATATAGTATAATTTATGTGGTTGAAATTATTTATAGTTGCATTTGATATTGTTTAGTATTCTAATTAACATATGCAAATTTGTGTTTTCATATTAGATGAACATGCACATTGTATGAAATTTTTTAAAGCATACAAATTAATTTATGTTGATTAATAATAAACACAAAATCAATTTGAAACTACTAAATTAATAGTTTATATTGATTAATGATGAACACAAATAAAATGAATATATGACTAAATTAGTCATTTATAATGATTATTAATGAAAGAAATGAAATGAATATAAACTAATAAATTAGTCGTTTATATAATGAATATGAAACTATCAAAAAAATATAAATGACTACTGAAAATGATAAATTTGTGATTACAAATGACGACTAAATTTTTCATATATACGACTATTAGTAGCTAATTTACAATATCTTATAGCACGACCAAAATTTAGTCATATTTCATCGGTCATTAATTGGTTTCAATCTATGAATAAAACTTGCATATATATGACTTAGTAGCAATTTACAGTGTCTTATAACACGACCAACATTTTGGTCATATTTCTTTGGTCATTAATTGGTTTTCTCGGGTGATCATATAGTAATATATTTTTTGTATATTTGTTCATTAATTGTGACAATTAATGATCAAATCAAATATTAAATAAATGACTAAATCAATGACCAAATTAATGACCAAATCAGTGGCTAAATTAATGATCAAATCAATGAATAAATTAATGACGAAATCAATGGCTAAATTAATGACCAAATATACTACTAGAAAACAAGATTGAGATAACCAATTAATGAATAAGCTAAAAATGACTAAAAGTAGTTCGTGTTATAATATAATGTAAATTAGCTACTATTGGTCACCGACCGAAAAATAGTCATTCATATGCACATTTTAGTTGTTTTTTTAGTAATTAATTAGCCATTTTCTACTAGTGTCATGTAAAGATTTTGCTACTAAAAATAGGCCATCATGGTGTTTTCACTATAACTTTGTTTTCGTGAAGATTCAAATTTTGAAACAAAAAACCCGCTTGAGAGAAATCTTGATGATGCTCGTGACCAAATTTCAAATCTTGGTTCGCTATATGTTCAGAGATATCATCTGTGGAAGTTATGGTTTTTGCAGGCTTCCGAATTTCATCTCAATGAGGTGACCTTGGGAAAATCTTCATAACTCTCTCTCTAAGAAGCAGATTGGAATTTTGTAGAAAGTGGCGGAGAGTGCACGGGTTTAGTTTTTTTTGTATCAATTTTATATCCGAAGGAGGAAACTGTGACACGTGGCATGTATTAAAGGTTTTTTATACTTAAATAGTCATAATTAGGCCATTGTGAGAGATTGGGAATAACTTTGACTTGAAGAATCCAAATCGGGTCAAACCTGTGGCACTGGATAGGAGACTCCGAGGGATACTACAGAACCAAAGATCACATATTTGGGATCTGAAATCACAGATATACATCATATTCAATATTGACCTTGTAGAAGGAAAGAAAAATCTAGATCATGTGATGTCAAGGGCTGCAAAGGACCAGACTTTCTAGGGCAACAAAGCAAAGCAAGGTCCAGAAAAATGATGTAGCAGAGGTAAGTTCCAAGTAATTATATTTTGTATAAGCATGTTCATCTCTTAATTGAATTAGGTTATTTGTATTTCAAATTGCTGCTTTTTGCTTAGCACTAACATATGCTCTGTAGGATGAGGTAAGTTTTGCTATTATCATGTCATGGGTATTTCCGTGAAGACTTTTTGCATGTGTTATATATTCATCAAGATAAGACTTAATGCATGATCTAATGTTCTGAAGAGTGAGAAAGGGTAGCATGACAAGATCAACAATGAAGGTGAAAAAAAATAGCAAGACATTCACCACATGAAGTCTTTAAGTGGGCAGGACTGCATACAGTCATTGTAAAGGTATCATTGTTCTTAGTCATTCTGAAAGCATCATTGTAAAAGTTATAAAAGTTTCTATCTGCCAAGAGTTGAAGAGGTAGTGTCAGGAGGTCTAGGATCATCATTAGTTGGTTGTGTCATAGTTGGGGTTATGGTCTAGTGTGTCTTCTTCTTCTACATAATTCTATATCATTGTAAAGTGAACAATTTACCCTGGTACAAGAGTCATTTCTTCTTTTTTTATTCTATACGGTGGTAGGGTGGTGCTAGGGTGGTGCATGAATTCATAAATAGGTTCAATCTTGTGAAAAATTTAGGGTGGTAGGGTGATGCTAGGGTGAGTTGTATCTCAATGGGTGTTGGGACATCCTTTTAGTTGACTACCAAAGAATCTTGGGCTTTGGAGCATCCATCCAGTGGGAGCTGGAGAAGAATTATTTTCTAGATTCTATGAATTTGGAGCTTTCTTTTCAATTGGAGTTCAATATTAAAGAACTATTAGAAAATCATTGAGGTGGTTTTTGTCCCGGAGGGGGTTTCCACCTTAAAAACTCTATGCATTTGTGTTCCTTTTGTTTACTGATATAATTTTACAAACATTGATAATAATTTAATATTAAATAATGCTCTGAATATTAATAGTAATACTAATTTAAAGGCGTATTGATTCACCCCCCCTCTCAGTACTTCCAACAATTGGAATCATAGCTTAGTTCCTTCAATAGCATTTTAACAACTGGAAGGAGTTCATGGAGCATACAAAGAATTGCGTACCTATGTTCAATGAAAATAATTATGCACTGTGGAAAGGAAGAATGGAGGTATATCTCTTGGTACAAGGTTACGAAGTATGGCACACTGTTCAAAATGGATTTACACCTACCGTAGATGAACACGGTAATAAGAATTTGGTAAATGATGCAAAATAAGATAATATTATTATTAGTGGACCTATTGAATATGCTTATCATAAGGTGTTGGGTTGTAAAACTGCCAAAAATGTATGGGAAAAGCTTGAGAATATATATGTAGGTCACTCAAATGTTAAAGAAGAAAATCTTCAAATCTACAAAAAAAAAATGAGCAACTCAGAATGAAAGAAGATGACAAAATTGTTGCATACTTCCAACACATTGATGAGATAACCAACACTCTGGAAGGAATCAGAGAGTTTTTTGACAAGAATAATATTATACAAAATTTTATTATAACATTACCAGGAATATTCAACCAAAAGGTATCGGTCTTAGAATACTGTGAAAATATGGACAAACTCAGCAAAGAGGAATTACATGGAGTCCTCATAGCAATGAAATGAGAGATGATGAAGAAGAGGGTACTTCACATCTAGAAACTATGTTTCTTGCATCTACGAGAACCAATAAGGACAAACAACATTCAAAGGAAAAGCCCTGCACCGGAAAGTGTGAAGAAAAGGAAGATGATGAAGAAGGTATTTCAGATGGAGAATATGCTTACACTACGAGCAAACTAAAAATTAGTAATGAAAAATTTAAAGGTAAACTTCCATTGATATTTTTCGGCTGTGGCAAGGTTGGGCATTTTGCAGCAAAATGTCCAAAGAGAAGTCATGTAAACTCAAAAGGAAAGAAAGGCTTTAAGAAATTCAATAAGTAAGGCAAGAAGAAAGGATTCAAAGGTAAATTTTTCTCTAAAGAAGATAGCTCATCATCTGATGAAGATAGTGACAATGAAGAAGAAGCCAATGAGATAATATTGTTTATGGCCAAGCACAATAAACAATAGGTATGAAACAACGAAGAAGAAGGGTTGGCCATAGAAGAATTTTCTGAGGAGGAAATCAAGCTTATAAAAGAGCTCAAGGCTGAGAGGATCCATTCTAATACTCTTGAATAACAAGGCCGACGTCTAAAAATTGAATTTAAAGAACACAAATGTATTGAAGAGTCACTTCAAAAGAAGTTGGAAGAAAGAAACCAAGAAAGGGAAACATTATAAGCTGAAGTAGTCTCACTGTGTAAGTAAGTGAAGAAGGGAAAAATTGTCAAAAACTATGCCAACACATCAAGAGCATTGGAAAAACTCATCAACAATCAACTATCTTACGACGACAGAACTGGAATCAGTTTCACAGAAGCAGAAGCAATATATTTTACAAAAAAATACAATGAACCTATGAGATCTCACATGCATGTAGACTTCATTGGAAAAGATTCGCAATAATAGCCATGGAAGGAAATTCCTCGAAAAATATTTCCATCCATATACCAACATATTTTTCATGGCTATTTTTATTCATGTGGAAAATTTGGTCATAAAGTTGTAGAATGTCGCATGTACCCTAGGATCCAATAAAATTCTATGAGATCTATCAAATATGAACCTCCTAGGGCTTAGCGAAACATAAATAGCTTTGAATGTTTAAGAAATAATATTTATTGTTACAAATGTCGAAAATTTGGTAACATAGCCAGAGACTTTAGACTTGAAAATCCTCCAGAATAATCTTCGAAACCAAAAAACGAATGAACATGGAAGAAAAAGAAGATTGATAATTGTGCTCTCTCTCTCAACGATCAAAACAAAAATATGTGTGGTATGTTGATAGCATTTTCTCAATGCATATGACTGGAGATAGAAATAAATTTGTATCTTTGAAAGAGAAGAAGGATGAAACCGTGTCCTTTGGAAAAGATGGATCTTCAAATGTTATAGGATTAGGTACCATCACTCTCAGAAGAAAATATGCTCTAGCCAAGAATGTTCTATTGGTTGAAATCATGAATCACAATCTGATCAATGGTCAGTGTTGGAAAAATGTGTGATCAAGGACACACAATGCTATTCAACTTGACAAAATGTGAAATCAGGAAAGGCATGTATGGTAAAATTGTGGCTACAACAAGTTGAGCTCTAAATGACATATATGTTCTGGATGAACTAACTAAAGCAAGTCTACTAGCTAGAGAATATGAAATATGGTTATGGCACAAACGAATGGGTCACATAAAATTTGAAAATATTTTCAGGATAAGAAAAAAAGAAGCAATATGATAAATGACAAAAATCTCAAAACCTTCCAACAAACTATGTGAGGCCCATCGGCACGGCAAGACGAAAAAAGTCGAATATTAAAAAAAATAACACTTTACATCACATCCATTGGAATTGATACATACTGATATATGTGGGCCTGTGAGAACAAAGGCTTATATGGAGAATTATATTTCATGTTAATGATAGAAGACTATACCAAGATGACAACGGTAAATTTCCTAAAGAAAAAATCTAAAGCATTTGAGTTCTTTCAGATCTACAAGGAGTTGGTCAAAAATGAAAAAGATGACAATGTTTGCAGGTCAAGGAAGGCTCTATATGGTTTCAAGCATGCTACCAGAGCATGGTATGCTCATCTTAATGGATATAGAAACCAACAAGGGTTTAAGAAAGTTACTGCTGATAGAAATCTTTATGTACAAAGAGATAAAGATAATTTAACAATCGTTGAGCTATATGTGGATAATATAATCTTTGGTAGCAATGATGATCGACTAAGTAAGAAATTTGATACAAATATGCAAAGTGAGTTTGAGATGTCTTTACTTGGTGAGATAAAATACTTCTTAGGTCTTCAAATATCTCAACAAGAGAAAGGAATATTTATATGTCAAGCCAATTACATTAAGGAAATGCTCAAGAAATTAAAAATGGAAGATTTCAAACCCATTCTTACTCCTATGGTAACTAGTTGAAAATTTAGAATAGATGACTCATCAAAGGATGTGTATCAAAGATTGTTCAGATCTATGATTGGTAGTATTATATATGTAACAACCTCCCAAACATACGTTATGCAAGTAGTTGGACAATTTGTAGCAATATTCCAAGCAGCACCAAAAGAATCACATATTATTTCCATCCAAATAATTCTTCGATATCTAAAGGGCACAACTGAATATGTCCTGTGGTATCCCAAGGGTAACGATCTCATTATTCAAGCCTTTACAGGTGTATATTGGGTAAAAAGTGTTGATGATCGTAAGAGTACTAGTGGAGAAGAATTCTATCTAGGTGGTTGTCTCGTATAATGGTTGAGCAAAGAGCAAACCTCAATCTTGTTATCGACAACGGAAGCAGAATACATGGTAGTGGTAGGTTTTGTACTCAAGTCCTTTGGATTAAAAAAAAATTGCAAGATATTCAAGTAAAATCCAGTCATCCTATTCCAATTTTCTTTGATAACAACAGTGCCATCATCATCTCCAAGGATTATGTCATGCACTAAAAAAAAAAAAAAGATTCCTATAAAATATCATTTTGTTAGAGAACAAGTCACTGAAAAGAATATCAAACTTGAATATGTTGCTGCAAAAGAACAAATTGCTGATATATTCACTAAAAATTTACCTCGTGAATCATTTGAATATATTCGCCAAAAGCTTGGGATTCTCCCAAGTTCTCATTAGATTTTCCTTATTCAAATAATAAAGGGTGAGTGGAAGTGTGTACATGTTAGGATCATGGTTGTGTTTCAGGGGGGGTTACCATTTTCCATTGATGTAAAAAGGGGAGAGAATGTTGTAGGAAGAGGTGTCATGATCGCAGGGGGAGTAATTGTGTTTCCATCAATGCCAAAGGGGGATATTGTTGATCAATGGTTGTCATTAATGTCAACCCAAGTAGCACCAAGGGCTACCCCGATATTTCATGGGAATTTTGACTTGAAAAATTACTCTATTCCAAGTCAAGGATACTTCGGTAGGTTTCTACTTGTCGAGATGTTTCCATTGATATATGGCGCACCACGTAATTTTTCACGGCCTGAGATATATTCATGTTTCAAGTTAGTAACCTTAGTTAGTGGGCTAAAAAACCATGGTGTTGTGGCATGACACTAATCAGTGGTTGTCGTCATTGAATAATAAATAATTAATATTTTTTTAAGCTCCTAAAATCTATCCAAATTTCACTTGTTTAAGACCCTCTCAACCTAAGCATTTATATAAATTGTGACCCTCATATCCTCCTCATGTAAGGATTTTTCTAATAAACACAATTCATCATGAAATATTCACTATAGTTTTTTTTTTTGCGAAGCTTCAGATGTTGAACCAAAAAACCCACTTCAGCAAAATCCTGATGAAGCTCGTGTTCGAATTTCATATCTTGGTCCGCTATATTTTCAGAGATATGATTTATGGAACTTAGGGGTTTTGTAGGCCTCCAAATTTCATCTCAAAGAGGTGACGTTGGGAAAATTTTCATAACTCTCTCTCTGAGAAGAAGATTGGAATTCTATAAAACTTAGGGGATAGTGCACAGACTATAGTTTTCTGTGTATCAATTTCCAATTCGAAGAAGGAAACAATGACACGTGGCACACCGTAAAATTTCTCTCTATTGAATTAGTCCATAATTAGGCCATTGTGAGAGATTGGGCATAAATTTTCCTTGAAGAACCCAAATCGGGTCAAAACTATGGCATTGGAAAGAAGAATTAGAGGGCTACTATAGGATTGGATATCACATATTGGGGATCTGAAATTAGAGAGATACATCAAATTCAATATCGAGCTTCTAGAAGGCAAGAAAATGCTAGATCATGTGCGATTAAGGGCTGCAAAGAACCAGACTTTCTAGGACAAGGTGCAACAAAATGGTGCAGCAGAGGTAAGCTCCAGGTAAGTATCTTAGGTATATTCATGTTCATATTTTAATTGCATTAGGTTCTTTGTATTATAATTTGTTGTTTTTTGTTTAACATTGACATATTATTTGCAGGATGAGGTAATTTTTTCTATTATCATATCATGGGTATTTCCTTGAAGAATTTTTGCAGGTATTATATATTCATCAAGATAAGACTCAATGCATGATCTAATTTTATAAAGAGTGAGAAAGGGTATCATGACAAGAGTATAAATCAAGGTGCATAACGACAACAAGAATTTCACCACATGAAGTCTTCAAGTGGGAAACACTACATACAGTCATTGTAAATGTATCATTGTACTGAGTCATTGTAAAAGCATCATTGTAAAAGTTGTTCAAGTATCTATCTACCAAGAGTTGAAGAGGAAATTTCGGGAGGTCTAGGATCATCATTAGGTGCTTGTGTCATAGTTGGGGTTATGGTCTAGTGTGTCTTCTTCTTCTACATCATTCTATATCATTGTAAAGTGGACCATTCTCCCTAGTACGAGTGTCTGTTCTTCTTTTATTACTCTATAGAGTGGTAGGTTGGTGCTAGGATGGTGCATGAAGTCGCCAACAGGTTCAAGCCTGTGAAAAAATTCAGGTGGTAGGGTGGTGCTAGGGTGAGCTGTAGCTCATTGGGTGTTGGGGCATTCGTTCAGTTTACTACTGAAGAATCTCGGGCATTGGAGTGTCCATCCAGTGGGAGTTGGAGAAGAATTATTTTCTAGATTCTAGGAAGTTAGAGATTTATTTTCAATTGGATTTGAATATTAAAGAATTATTATAAAATAATTCATGTGGTTTTTTTCCCATAGGGGGTTTCCACCTTAAAAACTATGTGCATTTGTGTTCCTTTTGTTAACTGCTATCATTGTACAAACACTGGTAATAATTGAAGATTAAATAATGCTCTGAAAGATTAATAATAATATTAATTGAAATGAATATTGATTCACCCCATTCTGAGTATTTCCAACACCCTTAAATTATTATTGTTATGTAATCTTTGATTATATTGTGACCCCTTATATTCCTATATATACAAAGAAAATACTTACCGATCAAATAGGTAACTGAACTGGTAACTACTTGTTTGAGCTAGCAATAAAAGCACTCGATTTTGAAATGTGGTGATGAAAAATCACTTTTTTTTATGGAGCATGTTTTTGGCACTTAAATTTTTTTTTTATGTGATGCTTTTTATGTCGATTTTGAATAGTGGTGGTGTATCATCACCCAATTTTTTTTAGGGGATTGATTTTGACACTTACATTTTCTAATGTCTTCTTCTTCCTTGAGATGTTTATTTTTAAGTGCATTTATGTACTTGTATTTTAAAAAGAATTTTTTATTTTATTTTTTAAATAAAAATTTGTAATGAAATCTTCATTTTTTTACATAGATAAAAAATTTAGAAAAGGGTCAATATTATAAATTTTATATTTTCTATATGTTTATGTATTGTTAATTAATATTTCAATGCACATCAAATAATTGTCGCTAAAAACCCAATATTTTCAACCATATGACAAAAAAATACACATTTTGAATATAAATAGAATGCAAAAAATACACTTTTAGAGACTTTTTGTTAAAAAAAACATGGTAAATAAAATAATTTTTTGGGAAAATATTAGCAAGAAAAACTTAAGAAAATAAAATTTTTATTGAATTTTATGTCAAAAAAAATAATAATCACATGTTTTTTGCAAAAAATAAGGATTCTTCTCATAAAATATCAAAGTCTAAACAATACAAGTAAAACTGATTAATAGATCTCAAAACTGGGCTTTATTTGCAAGCATAACTTAAATCTTATCAACAATATCAACTAATCCATGTTGAACATCTTCTAGAACATCATTGATGTCTTCTTCCACAACATTTTCTGCTTCATTTTGGTCATTCTCATCTTCTAATGGATCTTTCATGTCTGCAAATCTTCCAAAGTATCCTTTTCCAATCATTCCATATAATGGTGGTTTATGTTCCTTTTCTCTTTTTTCCACACATGATTCATTAAAACCCCCTTTCCTCAAACCAAATTCTTGCTTCGCATGTGGAAGGAATTGAAGAGCATTGATTCTTTGTTGAATAAATTTCCATTGCACTGGGTCTTTCTCAATGGAAATGAAATTTCTTCCTTTTTGTAGGCAAGATGCTAGTGTTGTACATAATCATCAAGCAGAAAAGGAATAAATAATAAAATTAGTCTAAACAAATAAAAAGTAAAAAAAAAATATTTAGATTCAAAATTTTATAATAAAAATTACCTGAACTTGAGAATAAATCCAAAACCAAATCACTTTCATTTGAACATAGATCTATAAGATAGTTAATCAATGCTTGCGGTTTTTTATAAATGCTAACTATATCTCATTTTTCATTTTTATCCTCATATGTTAGTTTTCTTACAACTGCATCATAAACCAATACTTGACTATGACTCTTCCCATCTACTCGATTCATAAAAATACACTTATAGCTATCATATTTTGTCCAACATTCAACATGGATGAACTCATAATCATTTATAATAGGTTGATATTTGGAAAAAAAAATATTTGACTTCTGCCTCTAACATAACATAGTAAAATTTCAATTAAATTGTACATAAATAAAAAAAATTATCAGTAATCGAACATACAATTTCAAAGTCTTACCATGTAAGTTGCATCCTTGAGTTTCTTTTTCCCTTGAAGCTTGTTAATAACATTGCAAATTGTGTGTCTAAATGAGATGTCACAAATCTCCAAAGTGGTGATGTTGTCACTTCTTGAAAACTCGTAACCACTTTACTAAAATCTTGATAAGTATATGGTTCACTATCATATTCAGTGTCTGGGAAATTGAAACCATGAGGAATATCTGCAATAACAATGGCATATTCCATTTTAGGTATTAGTTTTGCAATGTCTTCACAGTCACTTTGTCTTATTTGATATTGGATACTGTCAAGCCCATTCCAGATGAAATGATTAAGAGTAGGATAAAGTTCAACATTCATAAGAAGCTTCTTTCTCATCTTTTCCAACTTAAGTTTTTCAATAAGTCTTTTGAAATTATCTGGTACTCTAAAATAAAAAAAAATTAAATATGAATAAAATGAATGTATAAATCAACATACCTTATTGAATGCAATATAAAAATATTTAAGTGTTGTTGTAGAACTTGCTTCTGGCTAGTGGCGCACAACATCATCCCAACTGTATTCATTCAATATTTTAACCATATGTTCTTGTATTTTCATAAAAATCTTCTCACTAAATAAATAAAGTCAAAATTTTTAATATAGTGACATGTATAACAAATTCTACCAATAACATTATGTTTTATTTAAAATAAAATTATAATGAAAGGAAAATAAGAAATAATTCAAGAAACTTTCTTTCTAAATTCTGCTCACATTTCATTCATTGATAATTCACCCGACTTCACATGGGATAGTACTGATTTGACTAGTTTATCATCCTACACTCCTTGCATTTTTCTCCAAGGTGTGATAGTCATATCCTCTAGAAGTTTCTTCATTTTAGGATCTATCTTACCGTTGGTACATATTATGGGCTTATTTTTTTTAACCATCTGGTTTTTTATGGAAATATTCTCCCACCGCTCAAAAATATCATCAATCACATCCCATATCTCCCCAGTTCTAAATGCCAATTGAAAAATGTTATCCATGCTTCTAAATATATTTGAATGAATTTTTCCATCTTTTGCTTTTATTTTTTCATCAATTTGATAACCTATTTCCGTTAAACATTCCTTTTGAAATGTTAGAATAACTTGTGCCTTATCCCCACCACATTTTTCTATGAATTCATTATGAATAAATCTGACTCTTTGGATGAAAGTAATTTTGATTCTATACTCATTATATGCATTCTGATCCCATGCCAATAACTTTGATTCTATTTATGTTAAACCAATGTAAATGATGCATTTCATTTTTTGAAAAAGATAGTTATTTGGATACTCCTCAATCAAATGTCTTTTAGCCTCTACCAAATGGTTCCATCCAATTACATAATATTTTTAATCAAAATATTTTATCTTGTCAAATTCCTATTTTTTGGGAACCTGACGTGGATCAACAAGAGCCACATAATCCACCACATGCGCATATGGATTGAACCTGAACAATGTTTTTAGATTATGTACATGTAGGTGATGGGCCTTTCTAATTTGATATTGAGATTGTTCTTCATCTGGCCTATAAAATTGGCTGATATTAAGCTCATATGTTTGGCCACCAAGAATTAATTTATTCTTCCTCAACACATATCGAATGGAATTTTGTTTTGTTTTAATAATTCCATCCTCTAATTCAGCACCTGATGTTATGATTTATCTGCCTCTGTTAGAGCTTTTAGTTTTTTCTTCACTATCCCTCATGAATTTTACAGGTTGACCAAGATTTGATTTCTTCTTCTTATTGGTTAACATATCATTTTTTTTATAAACAAACTATTCTTCATCAGGTAAAAGAGAGACATCTTTGGCCATTTTTATTTTTGGTGTCTGATTTGTTTTCTCATTTTGCACAATAGTTCTAATCTCCTCCTCACTAATTCTATCATAATTTTCAGTTTCATGTTCCACATATTCAAAAAAAACATGTTTAGGTTTACTAGATTAACCCACCTTAATGACTCTTGGTTGATCCCCTCTTTGTACTATTGCAATGTCACGAGCTATTGATCTCTGCATCATTTTCATTTCCTTTGCTTTGTCTGTCTGGAAAGTGTTGATCAAAGTCATAGAATTTGGCTCCATATAATAAATACCTTCAAACATGTTTGAAAGACCCGCACAAAAATCCTATGAAAGAAAATAAAACATGTCAATGATCAATAATTTATAAAAAAAATTGAATGATCCTTACAATAATGCATAGCAGAAATATAAATAAGCATACTTATAATTTTATTTGCAATGTTGCTTGAGATTTATTTAGACAACTTTGTAGATATTTCATTTGTGCCATACTTGACCTTTGATAGATGATATATAACCTTGTCACGTTTATTAGCCTTCCTTGCAAGAACACAAATGGTGTTTGTATTCGGCAACATACATATGTCTCGTGCTCTGCCCATCACTTCATATGGTTCATTTAAGTCAATCATACCACAAACCATATAGATATGTATATCAACATCTATTTCATTGTCTTCAAGATACCATGAGAAATCATTTTTATTTATTTCCTCGGCGTTCTACCAATTAGAAATAAGCTTTAATGAACCTGGTGGGCCACTTGCTTGACTTTTATTAGTGTGTGCAAATTTCCTCATTGCATCTAACAATATCCACAGTACGTCCATCTACACCTTTAGATTTAGGAGTTGTATCCATAGTGTATCCAGTTGAAACTTTATATTTGGGAGTTATTTCCCTAGGCACAGTAACATTCACAAAAATCTTTTTTGATGTCATTTTCCTGATAAAAATAAATATATAGATTAGCTAATGAGAAAACACATAACTTAGTTAATCAATTTTTTTTTTTGAGTTTTCCAATATAAATTTAAAACTCACTGAAAAATAATTTCTATAAAATAAATTAAAAGAACAAAATATATTTGTAAAACTAAATAAATTGAAATAAACCAATAAAATTAACTATATAATTTTTTCATTTAAAAACAAAATATTAAAAATTGTATTTACATTTTATAAAATGTTATATTATATATTATAACATAATATAACATTTTATATTTATATTAAAAAATAAATAAAAATTATATTAAATCATTTTATATTTAAATTTAAAAATAAAAATAAAAATGCTTTCTCGTGTTTGCCAGGGTCTGGAAGCCGGCCGAGCGGCGTCGTAGACAGCTGCCCAACTGGGGGTTGGAGGCTAGTTGGGCGGCACTGTGGAGGACTATCCAGCTAGCCTCCGACTCGCGGCCGGGGGGGGGGAATTTTTTTTTTTTTTTTTTTAATAAAACAAATAAAAAATATATATTTTTTAAATAAAAGAATTATAATAAAAAATATATATATGTTCTTTAATATAAAATATAATAATATAAAATTAAAAAATTAAAAAAAAAATTAAAATATAAAAAAAAAAAACAAATTAAAATTATAAATTAAAATTAAAAATAAGATTTAATATATATATATATATATATATATATATCAAATAAAAAACAAAAAAATCAATTTATATATTAAAACCACCCAAAAAAAAAATTGTTTTTCCATTTAATTTATTTTATTAAATTAAAAAAAAAAATACTAAGACTAGTTAACAATTAAGTTGTTTGCTTAATTTACAAATATATTTATAATAAATAAATAAAACAAACAGGTTTAATATAAACTAACACTATTGTGTGTTCCTCTAAATAAAAATAAAAATAAAAATAATTTTAAAAAGTGTTCAAACAGATTGTGAAGAGCTCTGCAAAAACCTAATTGCCATGTCTTCTGCCAATGCCATCGGTTCCTCGGCCCTGTTGGGCTATGTAGCTGCCGACACCATGGTAGAGCATGCAGGCTCTACAAGATTCCATGCCACAAACCCCTGGGGTCTTTCTTATCAGAAAATGAACAATACACAATATAGAATCATCCATTGGGCAGCATATTCGGTTCAGGTCGCAGGACCAAGGGTTAATCCCGCTTGCAGAGAAGTGGATGCTGTCGGTGTTGATGCATTTCTTGTAAAGGCTTCAAGCGGCTCTGCAACCACTGCTCTTACCGTAGTCCTAAGGGTTTCAGTTGAGGCTCAACTTTGGGGTTATTATCCACCTCTCTAGGCAGCCGTTGACACTGTTGAGGGCAAGGAATTGGGGTTTGTCACTGGTGACTCGGCCACATCAGAGACTGCCCAAGAAAATAATTTTCTCCACAACAATGTGGTGAATGGTAGCTAGATAGAGGATGCTTCAGAAATCCATCTCTACAAGGAATATGGGATCCAAGCAATTGTGCCCTTAGACTCCACCTTTACCGCATGCGAGAAGCATATTTGCTTCTTGGGCCAGTCAAATATGCTAGAAGGCGTACCAACATTTCAGATCCAAATCACTCTCCTAACTGGAAAAACATTGTTGCAATGGGTGCGTGCAACAGATCTAGTATAGGATATTTCGAGCAAACTTGAACTTCGACTGAGGATTCATTCCTCTTATCAAAGATTGTTGTATAAAGGTAAACAGCTAGAGGACCATTTTCCCCTCTCCTTTTACTATAGTCAAAGAGATGCTTCTATTTTATTAACCCTTCGTCTAAGAGGAGGGTCCTTAGGGAAGACCTCCTCTGCCTCTCCATTCTCTTACAAAGATGCAGTCCGTAAAGATGCAGTACTTCCACAGTCCTCTTCAAAAGCTGCTCAACCATCTATAGCTCCCAAGCCATTTTTAGTGGATAAATTGGAGGAAATTCCTTCTATCGAATTCTCTCATCCCGCGATTGTCGAGCATTACCAGAAATTTGCTGAGACCACAATAATATGCAGATTTAATGGCCTATGGCCTCGTACAACATATTTATACCAATGGATCCACTCCAACTGGACTAATAAAAGCAAGATCTATTTATGCTCAAAAGGCTTCTTCACTGTGGCTTTTGACTTAAATGAAGATTACCAGAAAGCCTCAACAGGAGGCCCTTGGTTCTGGGGCTTGGCTGGGCTTTTCCTCACCCCATAGTTTCCAGACTTTGACCCTTCTACAGCTGTCATCACCAAACTTCCCATTTGGGTTAGGCTCCCGAACCTTCTGGCGCATCTCTGGAATTTCTCTCTTTTCTTAGCCATAGGAGACACTCTAGGCCGCTATCTCGCCACATATACCTCAAGAAGGGAGAAAGGACTCTACACCTACGACAGATTGTGCGCGAAAATAGACACTAGCAAAGGTTTTCCAGATCAAATCAACCTCAAAATTGGAGACTTCCATTGGACACAAACATTTGACTATGAGAATAAGGCCTTTCGATGTCGCCATTGTCATCAAACGGGGCATCTCCAAAATACTTGCACTCAGCTCCAAGACAAAAAGAAGAATCTCAATCGCAAACCCAAATCCAAGAGCTGGAATCCCTGTGTTCCTCCCCCCGTGGATGACACAGACTCCTCCAGCTCGGATGAGGGGGAAATTGAAGCAGATGGGGAGAATCTTGGGATTCTGATGGACGCACCCTCAGCCGATCCTGCGAATCCCTTTGCCCCTCCAATCTCTCATAAACTCTCTCATGTATCTTCTTCCTCCGACTCTGATAAGGATATTCCTCGCTCAATGCACTAGTCACGACCCAACCAATTTCGAATGGCTGGGTCAAAGTAAGCAAGAAAAAGGGGAAAAAATGTCGTTTGGCAGTATCCACCCACACTTGGTAGATACCTTTGTCCAACTCTTGTTTTTCTACTCTCCTTGTTATCTTTTTGCTCATTCCTTGGTTGTTATTCAGGAGCGGGGTTGTTAACCTTTCACCTCTGGCTCCCCTACTTCTAAGCATCGCTTGCATGCAAGATCTGATTGTACTATATGTTTTCTCTTAGTAGAATTAGTCTTGTTCAGAAAAAAAAAATAAAAAAATTAAAAAAATAAATAAATAAAATAATAAAAAAATAAAATTAAAATTAAAAAAATAAAAATAAAAATTAAAAATTAAAAAAAAAATTAATTTTTCGAGTTGCACTTTAAGAAAAAATAAAAATAGAATAAATATAAATGTTTTCTTATTTGCATAGTTGTTTTTCGGTTTTTTCTTTCATGAAGGAACCGATCAACCCTAAAAAATAAAAAAAATTCTAATTTTTTGTCCTAAAAAACCTAAAAAATTGAGTTGTTTTTCCATTTTCTTCACTAAAAAAATATTAAAAAATTACGGTTTTCAAACCTAAAAACCATAAAAAAATAGTTTTGGAACATAAAAATCATTAAAAAAATAGATTTTCCCCAAACCCGTTTTTAAATGGACATAATAGAAGGAAAACTAACCTTTGAAATACAAAAAAACTCCTTTTACCAATGTGAACACAACGCCTGCACAAAATTATCAATGCCCACACAATGCCTCCAATGTGAATTCAATGCCTCCACAAAGTTACCAATGCCAACACAACACCTCCAGAAAAGTTTTCTAACAAAAACCAGAAGACTTGATGTGATGTGATGAATAGGAGCAATGGTTCTTATTATATAGCGAATTTTGTGTGATTGTTTTACTATTTAGTGAATATGGGATTAAAATTTAAAATTTAAAATTTAAAATATTTACATGTAGTTAATTATAGTTAATATTATAGCTAAAAAAGTTAATATTTGCATGTAGTTATTATAGTTAATATTTACATGTAGTCAATGTTAAATCATTCAAATAAGAAATTTATTTTAGTTTGGAAAGCATGCATGAAAGGAATATTTTGTGGATATTTCGAATAGAAAATACGGTGAAATATTTCAAGACTAACAATTGATTAAAATATTATGAAATATATTTTAGATGAACATAATCTCAGATTAAAATTTAAAATTTAAAATATTTACGTGTAGTTAATTATAGTTAATATTATAGTTAAAATAGTTAATATTTTCATGTAGTTTTTATAGTTAATATTTACATGTTGTTAATGTTAAATCGTTCAAATAAGAAAATTATTTTAGTTTGGAAGGCATGCATGAATGGAATCTTTTGTGGATATTTTGAATGGAAAGGATGGTGAAATATTTCAAGACTAATAGTTTATTAAGAAATTTTGAAATATATTTTAGACGAATATAATGTGGGATTAAAATTTAAAATTTAAAATATTTACATG
The DNA here is from genome assembly GCA_034641835.2 of Pinus albicaulis. Lineage (NCBI taxonomy): Eukaryota > Viridiplantae > Streptophyta > Pinopsida > Pinales > Pinaceae > Pinus > Pinus albicaulis. The sequence goes on along the minus strand of CM076580.1, from coordinate 998,170,026 downwards.
TAGTTAATTATAGTTAAAATAGTTAATATTTGCATGTAGTTATTATAGTTAATATTATAGTTAATATTTACATGTAGTCAATGTTAAATTATTAAAATAAAAAAAATATTTTAGTTTGGAAGGCATGCATGAAAGGAATAGTTTGTGGATATTTTGAATAGAAATATCAGTAAAACATTTCAAGACAAACAATTTATTAAAAAAACTATAAATACATTTTAGATGAATATTTTGTACAAAATTCTTGAAACAAAAATTTTGGAAGGAAATTTTTTCGCGAAATTTTTCTTTTTTTGGCCGGGGGGGGGGGGGTGCAATCTCGAGGAAAATTTTAATTCTTTAAGCTATATATTGTAATTGGGAGAGCCATTTGTATCATTCAACATATTCTTGTTCAAATCCATGGGTTCTTCTAATAGCGAAGTTTTTCTTTATACAACAGCAACATCTTCGTCACGCAACAACTCTATTCAAATTGATCAATATACCAAGAGTCCGTTCACCATGAATATAGATTCAAAAATTTGAATTGGTTGTAATCCTAGGATGATGAGAACATAATTGATGAGGCGAAATAAAAAGAAATTTGTGTAAATCGAGAGTGAGTTATTCCACTTACTCTTAATCCTAAGGATTATGAAAGCAATAGTGATGAAGGGCATGATGAAGAATTTATAGAGTCAAAAACTTCAGTTCGTCCTAATCCTAAGGATTATGAGGGCACCACTGATGAAGGGGGAGATGAATAATATCCACTTCATCCTAATCCTAAGGATTATGCGAGCACCATAGATGAAGAGGGGAATGAAGAATTTGCAGAGTCAAAATATCCACTCTGTCCTGATCCTAAGGATTATGCCAGCACCAATGATGAAGAGGGGAATGAAAATTTTCTAGAGTCAAAATACCCACTTTTTCCTAATCCTAAGGATTATGCCAGCAACACTGATGAAGATGGGAATGAAGAATTTGCAGTGTCAAAATATCGACTCCATCCTAATCCTAAGGATTATGCGAGCACCACTGATGAAGAGGGGGATCAAAAAATTCCATAGTCAAAATAACCAATTCTTCCTAATTGTAAGGATTATGCCAACACCACTAATGAAGAGGGGAATGAAAAAAATCCAAAGTCAAAATACCCACTTCGTCTTAATCCTAAGGATTGTGCCAGCACCATCGATGAAGAGGGGAATGAAAAATTTGTAGCGTCAAAATATCTACTCTGTCATAATCCTAAGGATTATGTGAGCACCACTGATGAAGAGGGGGATGAAAAAATTCCAGAGTCAAAATATCCACTTCGAGCTAATCTTAAGGATTATTCCAGCACCACTGAGGAAGAGGGGAATTAAAATTTTCCAGAGTCAAAATATCCACTTCGTCCTAATCCGAAGGATTATGCCAGCACCACTAATGAAGAGGGGAATGAATAATTTGCAGTGTAAAAATATCCACTTCATCATAATCCTAAGAATTATGTGAAAACAGCTGATGAAGAGGGGGATGAATTTCTAGAGTCAAAATTTTCACATCATCCTAATCATAATGATTATAAGAGCACCACTGATGAAGGGGGGGGGATGAAAAATTTGCAATAAATATAGATTCAGTGTATCCACTTATTCCTAATCCTAAGGATAATGAGAGCACCACTGAGGAATGGGAGGGGCAGGATGAAGAAATTCTATTGAATAGAGATTCAAAGCTTCAACATAGGCCTAATCCCAAGGATTATGAGAGCACCAATGAGGAAGGGGAGGATGAATATTTTCTTGAAATTGATAATTTTAGAGACATAGATCTGAATAATGCATTTTCTCTAAGTGACCGTTTCAAAGACACTCTTGGTGATGAAGAATTGAATCCTCCCAGGGAAGAATTTGAAAGCATGGATCAATATGGTGAATAATTTTGTCTAATTCAGGGTTACAAAAACACAGATGATTCTTGTGAAATGTTTTCTACAAGTGAGCATGGTAATGAATGTTTTCCAGGCAATGATGTTGATGAATTTCTTAATTGTGTTGAGAATGATGATAGTGGGGATAATATTCCTCCTAATGGTGATGAAACTTCTTCTACAAAGGATAATGAAATGATGAATCTATTACAAGAAAATGTTGTAAGTAGGAGTAGGAGTATACCTTTTCATATCAATCCAAAACATTCAAGTTATACAAGGGTGAGGGCAACATATCTCACAAAAATAATTTATGTCGTTCATTTGATTTCAAGTGAATATTGTCAAAGGAATTTCTTGAAACATATGGATTTCAAATTTTCTTTGGAGAAAAGGAAAATATGTTTGTCAATGAATAAATGCATGCAAAATTCATATTTAGTGGGTTGCATGCAATCTAGACTAGTAGGTTATGATTATCATATTGAGAATGCATTGCTCTATAGAAAAGCTTTCAAAATATTTCATTCAATAGGTAATTGTCGTTTGTCAAGAATCTAAGAGGAATTGGAGAAGGATCCCACATATTATTTATAAGTACGTTATAAATGGGAGGTTGGGCCATTATAAAATACTGTTATGTCATGGATGAAATACTTCTTTTCAAATCATGGAGAGTGTATGCAAAATAAAGACACAATACATATTCCAGATAATTTCTCGAGACGAGAAATATTCAGCTTATACAAATATTATGCATAATTTTTTGAAGGAGTTGGTAATTTTATTACATTTCATATTTTACAAGGGTATGGAAAAACAAATTCAACAATGTTTGTATTCCTAAGAAGACAAGGATGGGGGTTTGTAGCACATGTGCTTCTCTTAAAGCAAAAAGAGATAAATGTCAAGGGGCAGAAAGAGATATGCATTCAAAACATTATTTTTTAAAATTGGATAGTTATGAACTATGAAAATATATTTATTCATATGTTACATTTATTTTATGTAAATATTCCATTGTAAAATAACTTTAAGAGCATCACAATCAGCAAACAAGTGAAAGGAAAAAATAATATAAACATTGAAAAAAGTGTTATGATAATCCAAATAAATATCTAGGTTTGATAATTGATGGTATGGAGCAAAATAAAACACTTCTGCCACATTTTGTCTGCATGCCAAAAAAATTAGAGAAGGAAAATTTCATTGAGTTTCACTTGGTTGGTTGTATGGTCTTTAATGAGAAGATGTTTCCAAGGGTTTTCTTCACAACTCCAAATATTCATAATGATGCAAATATGACCATAACTATAATTCATGATGTGGTTACTCATTGATCTGGTATTCTTCCTGAAGTTCTGTATGTGCAATTAGACAACACAAGTCGTGAAAACAAAAATCAAGTTATTTTTGGGTGTCTAAACATGCTCGTTGAATTGGGATCTTTTAAAAAGATAAAGGTTGGTTTCCTTCTTGTTGGGTATATTCATGATCATATTGATCAAATTTTTAGTCATTTTTCAGTAGCATTGAGGAGGAAATATGTTGGGAGCTTGCTATCATTAATTGAAAGTATTAAGAAATCATACATTCTAGAGCATGTTTTTCATGTGTGAAAGAAACTATTGACATGCAAAGGTTTATTTTGGGATTGCATGGTGAGGAGAAATGCATTGAACAACTTAACGACATTAGCTTCCAACATCAATTTCGTATAAAAAAAAATGATGGGATAGCACTTATATGGGGCAAGAAGTATTCGACTATTTCAGAATGGGGGACATCATCAGGTTTAGCATTTTGAATTTCATTCTATAGCATTTAATATTTTCATCAAAGATATTGTTATTACAGTCAGTTTTTGAACTCCATAATGCACGAAGGCATAAGAGAGACATAAATTATTCTCAATGTCTGGATGAAATTAAAATATGTATTAGAGATACATATGAGTACTTCGATGTTGTTGCTTCTATTTGGGGGGAGTATATTTTTAGTAATCAAAGTGATATTATTTCAAGATCAATAAATGAGGATAAACTTTTGAAGGTTTCATTTTTTTTGCAAAAAATTATGCCAAATGAACATGAGGAAACACACATTTTTGAACAACAATAGTCTCAAGCTATTATTAACTCTCCATGGGTAGAGGAAATAGAAATCTATATTTCTTCTAGAAAATCACGTGCACAACGCGAAGCCATGGTGACCTTTATAGGGGTTCTATGCAAGATGTTAAGGAGGGTTGCATGATATCAATGTTAATAGATGAATATCCACTTGGCTATCCATTATGGATTTCCAAGGTTATAAAGGTCATTAATGAAAATGAAGATATTACAACTGTTGATGTACATTGGTATGCCACAAGTACCCACCCTTTCAATGATGTGTACAAGCCAAAGATGTATTTGAAAAAAAACTGGTAGAAAGAGAAAAAGAGAGGGCACAAATATAAATCGTCACTGCACAAATGTCTTAAAATTGGAGGATGTTGACATAAATATGTATGACTTCAATTTGACAAAGAGAGGAACTCTTCAGTTGAATACCATAAATATTCTGAAGAAATTTCTACTAGAACAATTATTACTGAGATGTGACTCTGTAGAATGTAGTCGTAGATCTATAAGACTTTTGAAATCTTAAATGGTGGGCATGCATGTTGACTCAGACAGAGAACTAGTTGATGAAAGAGAAGAATATGGATCATCTTCATCTGCATTCAGTCATTCATCTGAAGATGTAGGTTCTGATGGTGTGCCATAACCTATGGTTGATTTTGAATAACTGTCTAAGAAACTTTTATGTAATTGATGTTTGCATGGTAACTTGAAATAGATATTTTGACTTCCATATATTTTTTCATTAAGTTATGAGGCATTTCTATGTTTGTTGGATTATATGTTTTAATTATGAAGAATTCATCTCTTCATAATATCCATAACGCAAAAATGAATTACAAAAATAATTTATGTTATATTCAATAAACCAATGTTGATATTTTGATTAAAAGTAAAAAAGAAAATAGAAATCAATGTTGAATTTTAGATTATGCAATGATATTGCCATGATATTATGCATTGTTACCATTTGGTATAAGATAATTTTAATTTTTTTTTAAATTATATGCCTCATTGAAAGGGGATACTTTGTTTTTATAGTTGATTTTTAGGTTTTGGTTTCAATTAGATTTAAATTTGTCTTAGCCTAAGATTTGAAAAGAGATATATTTTTATCCTTTAAAATTAAAATTGTTCATTTATTTTTTATCATTTATTTGTTCATTTTTTAAAATTGTTTAAGTCATATAATTTCTCCATAATTTCATGGTTCAAGTATGTTGAAAACTTAAGATTTAAAAACTTGAGATTTACAACTTGTCACTAAGGTTTCTATGTGCTACAAAATTTTATCTTTAATGGTATGGTCGAAAACAATTACAGTTTTAGGGTTGTTTAGAGTCAAGATATTTTACCTTTAAGAACATGGATGAAAATTGTTTGAAATGATAAGGCCTTCAGACATGATTTTATTTATATTTAACATCATGTATCAAATTTTTTAGAATTTTATGATTTTTCAATGTCCTAATATGTTCTCTTTGATTCCATTGTTACAATGTGTCAAAAGTGTGACACAATGTTTTGTTTTGTTATTCCAGCATCAACTTGTTTTGTTTCGAGGGCATTTTTTCAATCCTTTTTTCAAGAAACAATTTCATCTTTAGCATAATTTAATAAAATGTTGAAATTTGATCTTGAGAAAAAACCAAATGCATCTTGGAATACACACATTTTGTTTTTGGGACATTTTTTCATGCTTTTTTAGTCTTTTTGGGCTAGAGTTCCCATTTTTAGGTAATAGTTCTCGTTTGATCTGTAACTATGTTAAAGGAGGTATTATAATTTGTATCATCCAATAATTGTTAATTTGTGTAATGTAAAGGAATTTTACCCCTAGAAGAGGCTAATTTTCAATTCATTTATCTATCTTTTCTTCTATTTTGTAAGTTGGTTGCATAACATACAATGGAAAATATACATATTTACATAGAGATTTTATCCTACAAACCAAAATCTCGAAAAACAAAAAAATATTGTTTTTCAAAATATTATTATATGTATAGTATTATAATACATTATATATCCCATGAGATACATGAACCAACAATACAACCATGATTCCTTATCAAAACTACAAAAAAAATACAGAGATACAATAGCTTCAATGTCGAGATCCTACAAAACCAGAAAAAGGTGTGTATTTTTTTTTTAAATTAGCTTGATTTTTGTTTGAAAAATCAATTTGAAGTGATTCAATGTGCTTTCATTCCCAAATGACTTGAAAATATAAAATGGAAACACTTATTAAGAAACCATAAAGCTCTACTATGACGCATGAAGAAGAGGAAGAAATGCAACATCATATATCAAAGTTACAAGACCAAGTGCAACAAATTTCGCTCTTGCAAAGAGTAACCAAAAATAAAATGGAAGCTAAGATAGATGGTTTGAAAAATTGTATGGAAGATAATATGGATGGTATAGAATCAAAAATCAAAGGAAACTTGGAATATTTGAATAATGGTTTAAAAGAAGGCATGGAAAGTTTGAAGGAATTTTTGAGAAAGTTGTTACAAGAAATGTTTCCTAATGGTAAAAGTTTATTAGATAAAATTCATGATGAGAAAAAAAGGAATGTTAATCATGATTCCATAGACTCCAAATTTGGATTTCAGAGCCACCATATTCCAAAGATCGATATGAGGAACTTTGATGGGAAGGATCTAGTAGCATGGATACTACATATGGAGAAATATTTCGATCTCCATAATGTGAAACAAACACAAAAGGTATGCATTGAAAAAAAATATTTAGAACCAAATCAGTTTGTATGGTATTTATGGATTTGTTCTCGTAAATCACTTGTGAATTAGTCATTTTTTACAGAGGAAATGATAACACATTATGAGGATACAAAGCTAAACACCTTCTTTAGACAATTGATAAATATAAAAATAAATGGTTCAATTATGGAGCATATTGAGAACTTCCAAAAATTTAATATTAGGGTAAATGATATTCCATATGAGCATAGGATAGATGTCTTCATAGGGACCTTAAAGGATAACATACAACATGTTGTTTATCTTTGGGAACCTGATTAATTGGATAAGGAATTCAGGGTGGCAAGAAAAGTTGAAAGAAAAAATATGGAAATAAGGAATTAAACCACTCAACTATAAATATGGAAGTGTGGCTTCTCCTAGCCCTCCAAAACCTACAAGGTTGATACCACAAAAATCAAATGAAAAATAAAAGAAAAATGGATTTGTTACAGTTGTGATAGAAAATACTGTAAAGGTCATAAGTGTGCTGAGAAGAAATTATTTTACATATATTGTGAAGAAGAGGAAGAAAAGGAACCAGAAACGTCAAAAGAAGAGGATATGCACTAGGAACCAACCCCACAGAAAGAAGAAATGAATCCGACCATATCTTGTAATGCATTGGCGGGAATTACTACTCCTCAAAATATCAAGATATAAGGACATATCAAGCAAAAAAAGGTAATAGTGTTGGTTAATTTGGGTAGTACCCATAATTTCATTCATTGTAATCTAGCTAAGGAATTGAATTACTTCCTATATCCAACAGCAAAGCTTCAAGTGATGGTTGTAAATGGAGGAACTATAAATTTCTCTGCAAAGTTCCATAATATTAAGTTATCCATGGGGGAATATGTATTGAAGATTCCAATGGTTTCCATTCCAATGGGTAGTGATGATGTTGCATCCGGAATCCAATGGTTACAATATTCGGGGATGATAACTTTTAATTTTCAAGAAAGTTTCTCGAAATTTTTTGTGGAAGGAAAGGAAGTTGAATTAAGGGGTATCACAGGAAAAAAAAAAAAAACATAATCAGCTCTAATGGTATGAAAAATCATCAAAAGAAATAAAAATGGGGACTAATTGTACTATTATGCTTCCAAAAAGTCTCAGACAATCATTCGAAGGTATTTCAAACTCCCAAAGGCCTTCCACCTATTTGTAATCATGATCATGCTATTCATTTGATTCCAAGAAATATTCATCCAAATATGAGGCCTTACAGATATCCCTATCCCAAAAAGAGTGAAATTGAACGTATGGTTGCAGAAATGGTAGAGGTTGGTTTAATTCAACCTACTCAAAATTATTTCTCTCCTCCAATAGTATGGGTGTAGAAGAAGGATGGATCATGGTGGATGTCTCCAGATTATATGGAGATAAAAAATATCGCTATAAAATATAAATTTCCCATTAGTACCATTTATCAATTGTTGGATAAATGACATGGAGCAATTTACTTCACTGAGTTGGATCTTCATTCATAATATCATTAAATTAAAATTAAGAATGAAGAGATTTCGAAAGAGGCATTCAGAACTCATAAGGGTCATTACAAATTTTTGGTCATGCCTCTTAGCCTTACTAATGCACCTTCCACATTTCAAGGTTTGATGAATTCCATTTTCAAGCCCTTCATTAGAAAATTTGCGTTAGTATTTTTTTGATGATATACTAATCTACAACAAGTCTTGGAAGGATCATGTTCAACATGTTGACAGGTTCCTCAAACTATTGGAGGAGAAACAATTATATGCAAAAACCTCCAATTGTTTCTTTGGAGTACAAAAGGTGGAATATCTCGGTCATATTGTATCTCATGAGGTTGTTAAGGTAGACGTTAACAAAATTAAAGCCATCAAGGGATGGAAAATCCCAACAACCATAAAGCATCTTCGAGGACTTATCATGTTTACGAGGTATTATCATAAGATTTTTAATAATTATGGGAGAATAGTGGCACCTATAACATCATTACTAAAGAAATATTCATTTTCTTAGAATCTAGAAGCATCTAAGAGATTTTAACATCTTAAAGAGGAAATGTGCTAGGAACAAGTATTATCTATGCCAAACTTCACAAAAACCTTTATTGTGGAATTTGATTCCTCGAGAAATGGAATAGGTGTTTTTTTAATGCGTGAAGTAAGACACATTTCCTTTGAAAATTGTTCAATCAAAGGAAAGTATTTACACATACCTATTTATGAGAAGGAAATTTTGGAAATAATACATGCACCAAAGAAATGGTGACCTTACCTAATGGTAAGACACTTCAAGGTAAAAACAGTTCATGCTAGTCTTAAATTATTTTTGGAGAAACTATTATCTTCAGAAGAGCAGCAAAAATGGGTCACAAAAATGTTGGGTTATGACTTTGAAATCATCTACAAAAAAGGGAAGAAAAATGTTGTTTCAAATTCACTCTCAAGAAATGATGAGGATGTTGAAAAATTGCTTTGTTCCATTTCTATTATCCAAACTAAGTGGATAACAGAAGCAAGGGATGAATGGAAGAATGTTGAAGAGTTGTAGACACTAATTCAAAATTTCTAGCAATATCCTAATACATTTGATACATTTAGCTTGAAAAATGATTCATTATGGTACAAAGATCACTTATATATTTGTAATAATTCCAAACTCAGACAAAATATTCTTTTGGAATTTCACACTTCCCCCTTAAGAGGGAACTTACGATTTTTAAAAACTTACCATAGGGTCAAGAAGGAAATTTTTTTGGATGGCCTTAAATATGATATTCAGAAGTTTGTGGTAGATTTTTTGGTTTTCCAAAAAAACAAGTTGAGACAGTTAATACCCCAGGTCTATTGCAACCTTTACCTATTCCAAGCATAAGTTGGGAGGAGGTCTCATTAGATTTCATCATATATTTACCCAAGTCTAAAGGAAATAGTGTCATCATGGTGGTAGTTGATAGACTTATGAAGTATGCACACTTTTTTGCATTGTCTCATCCTTTTAAAGCTAGTACAATTTCTATGGCATTTATGGAAACAATTCAAAAGCTTCATGGAATCCCAAAGATTATTGTAAGTGACAGAGATCCCATTTTCACTGGAAATTTTTGGATGGAATTATTTTCTTGTCTTGGTACTCAATTATCTCATAGCTCATTTTATCATCCTCATTCTGATGGGAAAACTGAGAAAATGAAAAATAAATTGAAAGGATATATTCGTTCCTTTTTATATGATAAACATAAACAATCCATCTAGTGTTTATCTCTAGCTGGTGGTAAAACACTTCCTTCCATACAACAGCTAAAATGACCCCATTTATGACAATTTATTGATATCATCCACCAGCCATCACATCATCTTTAAGAGAATTTTCTAAGGTTGAATAAGTGGAAGATCAAATCGAGCAACAACAAAAAGTTCTCCAAATCTTGAAGGATAACCTCACTCTAGCACAGAGTCGAATGAAACTACAGGAGGATGAACATCATAGTGAAATAATTTTTGAGGTAGGCTATTGCGTATTTTTACAATCACAGCCATACAAAAAAAATTCCCTCAAGCAAGCTAATAAGGATAGTAAATTATCACCCAAGTAATATGTTCCTCACTAGGTGTTGCGAAAGACTGGTACTACGATATACAAATCAAAGATTCCTACATATTCCCAAGTACACCCATTTCTCCATGTTTCATGCTTAAAGAAAGTTATCGATGATAATCTTCCCATTCAAACAATGTTTTCATAACTTAACGAAGAACGAAAAATCATATTTGAGCCTGAAGCAGTCAAGGAAAAAAGAATTTGAAAGCTAGATAATTAATCAATTTCAAAGTATCTCATTAAGTGGAAGAACTTACCCGATGAATATTCCACATGTGAAGATGAGAATTTTATACAAGAGCATCGAGAACTACTAAATCATTGAGGACAACACTTTTTTGAAGGAGAGGGGCATGTTAGGTCCCTATAATAATAGTGTAGCCCCCTTATTTTTATTGTTAGTGTATCCCCCTAATTGTTATTGTTGTGCCCATGTAGCCAAGATATTATTATTTTTGTTTCCCACAGAAGCCCAGTATTGTTATTGTTGTGCCCTTTGTTGATCAATGGTTGTTATTGATGTCAACCCAAGTAGCACCAGGCGCTACCCCGATATTGCATGGGATTTTTTACTTTAAAAATTACTCTATTTTGATTCAAGGATATTTAGGATGGTTTCTAATTTTCGATATGTTCTAGTTGATATATGGCACACCACTTAATTCTTTACAGTTTGAGATATATTTGTGTTTGAAGTTAGTAACCCCTTGGGGTTGTGGTATGAAACTAATCATTGGTTGTGGTCATTAAATTGTCAATAATTATTATTTTTTAAGTTCCTCAAATACCTCCAACAGTCACTTGTTGAAGACACTCTAAACCTAATAATTTATATAAATTATCACCCTCATATCCTCCTCATGTAATGATTTCGCTACAAAAAACAAGACATCGTGGCGTTTTCTCTATAAAAAAATTTCTGCGAAGCTTCATGTGTTGAAACTAAAAAATCATTTGGGATAAATCCTGATAAATCTTGTGACTAAATTTCAGATCTTGGTTCGCAATATTGTCGGAGATATGATCTATGGAAGTTAGGGTTTGTGCAGGCTTCCGAATTTCATCTCAAAGAGGTGACCTTGGGAAAATCAGCACAACTCTCTCTCTCTCAGAAGCAGATTGGAATTTTGTAAAAGGTGGTGGAGATTACATGGATTGTAGTATTATGTATATCAATTTCAAAGCCGAAGGAGGAAACAGTGAAACATGGGATTCCGTATAAGTTTTTTCTACTGAACTAGTCCATAATTAGGAAATTTCAAGAGATTGGGCATAAATTTTCCTTGAAGAATCCAAATCAGCTCACACCTGTAAAATTTGAAAGAAGACTAAAAGTGATAATATAGGAGAAAATATCACATATTGGGGATCTGAAATGATAGAGATACATTAGATTCAATATCAAGGTCCTAGAAGGCAAGAAAATGCTAGATCATGTGTTGTGAAGGGATGCAAAGGACCAGACTTTATAGGGAATCAAAGAAAAGCAAGGTGTAGCAAAATGATGAATCAAAGTTAAGCTCCATGTAAGTATATTTTGTATATGCATGTTAATCTCTTAATTGCATTAGGTTATTTGTATTGTAATTTTTTGTTTTTTGTTTAGCACTGACATATGCATTGCGGGATGAGGTAAGTTTTGTTATTATCATGTCATGGGTATTTCCTTGAATAATTTTCGCAGGTATTATATATTCGTCAAGATAATACTCAATGCATGATCTAATTTTCTGAAGAGTGAGAAAGGGTAACATGATAAGAGAAAAAATCAAGATGCAGAACAACAACAAGAAGTTCACCACATTAAGTCTTCAAGTGGGCAGGACTCCATATAGTCATTGTAAAGGTATCGTTATACTGATTCATTGTAAAAGAATCATTGTAAAATTTATACAAGTGTCTATCTTCCAAGAGTTAAAGAGGCAGTGATGTGAGGTCTAAGATCATCACTAGGTGGTTGTGTCATAGGTGGGGTTATGGTGTAGTGTGTCTTCTTCTTCTACATCATTCTATATCATTGTAAAGTGAACCATTTTCCCTAGTATGGGAGTCTATTCTTATTTTAGTCTTGTATAGGGTGGTTTTAGGTTGGTGCATGAAGTCACCAACAAGTTCAAGACTGTGAAAAATTTAGGGTGGTAGGGTGGTGCTAGGGTGAGTTGTAGCTCATTGGGTGTTCGGGCATCCGTTAAGTTTACTACTGAATAATCTTGGGTGTTGGAGTGTCAATCCACTGGGAGTTGGAGAAGAATGATTTTCTAGATGCTAGGAATTTGGAGCTTTCTTTTCAACTGGAGTTTAAGATTAAAGAATTATTAGAAAAGGATTAAAGTGGTTTTTGTCCCGGAGGGGGTTTCCACCTTAAAATCTATGTGCAGTTATTTCCTTTTGTTTACTGCTATAATTGTACAAACAATGATAATAATTGAAGATCAACTAATGCTATGAAATATTAATAATAATACTAATTGAAAGGAATACTTATTCACCTCCCCTCTCTATATTTCCAACAATTGTAAGCAGAGCTTGGTTCCTCCAATAATAGTTTAACAACTAGAAGGAGGTCATGGAGCATACCAAGGATGGTGTACCTATGTTCAATGAAAATAATTATGCACTCTGGAAAGGAAGAATGGAGGCCTATCTCTTGGCGCAAGGTTACAAAGTATGGGACACTGTTCAAAATGGATTTACACCAACCACAGATGAACAAGGTAAGAAGCATTTCGTAAATGATGTAAAAGAAAAGAACATTGTTATCAGTGGACTTATTGAATCTTCTTATCATAAGGTTTTGGGTTTTAAAACTGCCAAAACTTAATGGGACAAGCTTGATAATATATATGTAGGTGACTCAAATGTCAAAGAAGAAAAGCTTCAAACCTACGGAGAAAAGTATAAGAAACTCAGAATGAAAGAAGATGACAAAATTACTGCATAATTCCAACACATTGATGAAATAACCAACACTCCTGAAGGATTGGGAGAGCATGTTAACGAGTAGACTGTTATACAAAATATTCTTAGAACATTACCAAGAAGATTCAACTCAAAGGTATTGGTCTTAGAATATAGTGGAAATATGGAAAAACTTAGCAAAAATGAATTACATGGAGTTCTCATAGCATATGAAATGATATTCAATGAAGAAGAGGGTACTTCACATCTAGAAACTGCGTTTAATGCATCTAAGAAAACCAATAAGCACAAACAACCTTCAAAGGAAAAGACCTTCACCTACAATTTTGAAGAAAAGGAATATGATGAAGGTGGTCTTTCAGATGAAGAATATGCTTACTTTACATGAAAACTAAAAATTGGTAAGGTAAAATTCAAAGGTAAACTTCCATTGATGTGTTTCAACTGTGGTGAGTTTGGGCATTTCTGAGAAAAATGTCCGAAAAGAAGTGATGGAACACAAAGGGAAAGAAAGGCTTTAAGAAATTCAATGAGCAAGGTGAGAAGGAAGGATTGAAAAGGAAATTTCTCTCTAAAGAAGATAGCTCATCATCCGATGAATATAGTGACAATGAAGAAGAAGCCAATGAGAGATTATTGTTTATGTCCAAGCACAATAAACAAGAGGTAACAAACGACGGAGAAAAAATGGTTGACCATAGAATAATTTTCTAAGGAGGAAAGGGTTATAAAAGAGCTCAAGGCTAAGAGGATCCATTCCAATACTCTTGAATAACAAGGTCAACATCTCAAAATTGAATTTGAAGAACACAAATGTATTGAAGAGTCACTTCAAAATAATATGGAAGAAAGCAACCAAGAAATATAAGCATTAGATGTCGAAGTAGTCTTGCTGCGTAAGGAAGTGAAAAGGGGAAAAATTGTCTAGAACTATGCTAATAGCTCAAGGGAATTGGAAGAACTCATCAAAAATCAAAAATATTACAATGACATAACTGGTGTCCATTACAAAGAAAAATAAGAAGGACCTTATACAACAAAATATATTGAACATATGAGATCTGGCAGGAATGTAGACTTCATTGGACAAGATTCGCAAGAACAACCTTGGAAGACAATTCCTCGATGAATATTTCCATCCAGGTGTTACACCATTTTTTGGTCATCTAACCTACTATCATTAGATAGACCCAAGTACCATTTATTAGTTTGTTTATGGTCTAAACAGAAAACCCCAAAAGAAAATATTAAACAAACCTATATTTGTTTGATTTTCCTCAAGGAATAGTTAATTAAACAATAATTTAATTATTATTCCTAGTCATGTTTAACCCAAAACAAAGAAATTAATTAGATAAATCTTTATTTATCTTATTATTTTATAGGAATAATTATTTAAATCTTATTTAAATAATATTCCTTGTTAAATATGACTAAATCACCCATAAATAATTAAATAAATCATTATTTATTTGATTATCTTTTAACCACCTCCTTAAAATGATAAATAAATCATCTATTTATTTATTATTCACAAATAAAGGGATTTGACCCAAGTCAAATACTTTTTCCCTCCAACAAATATAATAAAATATTCCATAAAAGGTGGATCTAGATTTGGTTAATGTTATTTCAATCATGCACCAAGATCTAGAATGACCCAATATTTTGTTATAAATAGGAGGGTTTCTCCTACCATTCTTCACCTTTTGTTGCCCATTAGATCACTCTGGATCTATACTCTTGGTCTGACTTTGAGCCATTATCATTGTCAAATTTTCCATTATTTGTTGTGTGAGCTCCCTTTGAGTTCTATCTTGGTCTGGGTTTTCTACACCAACAAGAGAGAGAAATACTAGATCTGAAGTGCTGAGGACTTCCAAGAACCCATCCCATTGAGGAGAATTGGAAACACCTTCTTGTTTTCCTCCCAGGTGCCCTTAATACAAAAAATATTCTTTCAAAAATATTGTTCTTTTCTTGTTTATTGGATGTATGGAGCAAAACCTTACTTTTACTGCTTAATGTCTCTTTATGCATAGATCTGGATTTTTGCAGCATTTGTCTTGATCAACTAACTGCAGATCTGAAGATATTGGCAGCCATATTTGATGTTAGGGCTATAAGTTATGCGTAGCTAAAGTGGTATTTTTTCATACACTTCGACAAAAGATTCATACTAACAACTGGCGACTCCACACGGGTTTTCAATTACGACCACTGTCGTTTTTCATATTCCTGCATATCTAGCTACTTCAGACCCTAGGGTTTATTTTCAGCTTTTTGTTTTTCCTATTTTTATGTTTTTTTTCACCTATAAAACCCTAAAACATTAAAATTTCTCACTTTCGCGTGTTTCTGGCCCTGTTGCACAGGTGACAGACATCAGCCGCAACTGAGACGGCAACTTTTTCGGAAATCTGCCGCTGGGACACCCGGAGCTTCAGGTCGCACTTTTCAACCCAGAAACTGCAACCTGGACTTCAGGTCACACTTTTCAGCCCACTATCTACGACCTGCACAGAAAACAGGTCAGAACCTGCGACCTGCCAATTTTTCTGCTATTTTTCTACAACTTTTTTGGGTTTTTCTGAAGCTTCTGTCAGGGTTTTCCAGCCTCTGTCTCAGCCCGTTTAGACCTATTTCTGATCTATTTTTCTCATCTAAGTGGGAACATAGCCCCCTAGGGCTTTAGTACCCTTCACTTTTGGTGGAAGAGTTTTAACTGTTTCAGGTGTCTAATTTTTCAGAGTTTCAGCCTTCCCTTTTTCAGATCTTCTACCTCCTTCTCAGATCCCTTTCAATCAGCTCTTCTCGCTTTCAAATCACCTCCTGTAGTTTTGTTTGGACCTTCCTTTAGGGCCTCCTCCTTGTCCCTTCTGCTTTTTGCTGATTTCCTCCTTTTTTAAAGCCACCTTGCCTCTGCCTCTTAGCTGTGTTCTGCACCTCTTTTCAACGGATTTCTCCTTTAGATCCCTGTCCCTCCCGACCTTAGATCTATTGGCCTCTTTTTAGTGTGTTTTGACTAAATTTTTTCCTCTTTTAGACTATTTTTGAGAGACCCGCCTTTTTGGGTTAGATCGATGCATTGTTAGCTATTAATTTTCTATCATTTCAGCATTATATATAGTTCTCTGCAGCTTTATTTTCAGTTACGCAGCACACTTTTTCTTTTGCTCTCAAAAAGTCTAGGTTTAAAAATTAAAATCAACGCACGCCACACACTCACCCTAAGCAAAGAAGAGCCTGATTAACACTGCCAGGCACAGACTTTAAAACATTGTAAAATCAATTGACACTGTAGCTTTCTGCCCTTGTTTCGACATCGTAATCACTTGATTCTACACCTCCCTGCCTTTGTTGGTCGTTCTTCTTCCCCTTGTGTCGTGTTTGTGTTTTCACCATTGTGCCCCCAAGGCACACATCCCGGAGACTTCTTGGCCTTCACCGTCAGTTTCTGGTCGGTCGACCTACTCTTTCCTGCCGTCGTCGAGTTAGTCCTCCTCCGAGTCCGCACACTGACTCCTCTTCTGATTCATTGGGTTCTCCTTTTACTTCTGGTTCTCCCCCTGTCACCTTCACTATGTTTGGTCCAGGGCCTAACTCTAGCGGTAATCCCGGCCCTAATGTCGGGACTACTACTAGCGAAACCGCCACAAGAACTACCTCGGCTGCACCCTTGCTCCCTTACATGGAAGCCCTCAGCCTCCCCAATTTCAATTAGTTGATCAGTGAACCTATCCGCCACGATGTTGGTTGGCTTGCTATGCCAACCAACCTCACCTCTGACATCCCTAAGTTCGAAGGCCTTGCTGGAGAAGATCCAACCAACCATGTCTGATCTTTCCACATGTGGTGTTCCTCCAATTCCATTACCGATGATTCCATCCATCTTCGGTTGTTCCAACGCACGCTTACAGGTGAAGCTTCTAAATGGTATGTTGACCAGGCCACCTCTTCCCATACCACCTTTGTGACCATTGCCCAAGAATTTTTATCTTATTTCCAGCTCCCTCTCCGATACGACACTGGTACCGAGCTTTTGACTTCTTTCCGTCAATCCTCTTCAACCCTCCTTTCCACTCATGTCTGGGAATGGCAGAGAAGAAGGAGCTTATGTCGAGCTCCCACCTTTTAAGATCAGGTTTATATGGACTATTTCCTTCCCACTCTCTTACCTCCCATTGGCAAAGATGTCGCCTCCCATTTCCCTCAAACCGAAGAAGCCACCCTCCAAATAGCCTTGAAATATGACCTGATCTACCCTCAGTCTGGTTATGTTTATACTGTCCTTCCTGACCTCCCCAGGCCCGGTGGCTCTAATGCCCCGGGGGCATCTCATTCCGCTGACGGTATCGTTGGAGCCCTTTCTCATCCGTATGCTCAACCTCCTATGGGCTATGGTCTCCCTCCGGGAGGGGCCAACACCTTTAGCACTTTTCCCCCTCTAGGTAGCATGTATCCAGGATACGGCATGCCTCATCCTTTTGCCCAACCTCCTGCTTACCTCAATGTTTCCCAACCTAACCATTATCCTTATCCACAGCCTGGTGCTCCAGCTCCTCCAGCATTTGTGCTTCCAACTCCCTTGCCTTCTCAACCCCCGCAACAGCACCTACAGCCCCCTCCAGGGCAAGTATTTGCACAGCAAGGCGCGATTAATCCCCCTTCCTCTCAAAGAAGGCAGAAAGGAAATCAAACTCAATCTGCCCCTCGTAATCATGGACCCAATCCTCAAGGTCTTGACCCTAACACTGCTAACCAGCAACAGGGCACTTAGCCCAAGACGGACAGGCCTATTTTCACAAATAAGCCTTGTTCGTGTTGCGGTGTTTACTGTCATTACACTCATGATTGTCCCATTCTACCACAGATGCGGCAGATGTGGGAGTCTCAAGCCACATTGCGATGACAACATGCCTCCCCTCATGCTCCCCCTAATGTGGCCACTACTCAACTGGCTGTGTTTACCAATCCTTTCCCCCAGCAAGGATTCGTCACTGCCCAACCACCTGAGGGACAGGTCGCCACTCAACCTTCCCCTTCTGGTTCCTCCGATTACCAGATCCTCATGATAAACTCTGATCCATCTCCAAATGTCGACCTTAACCTTCAAACTCGGTCTCGCCAGTACCCCAAGCCTCCCGCTCAGTCTGCCTCCGAGTACCCTTCTTCAGGTTCTACAGAGCCTCTTTCGACATCCAATGGTCCCTTACACATCCCTCAACCCAAAGTTGAGGTTCATACCAAGATTCCTAAGGGACCACTACACTGAAAAGCTGCTCCTGGTCGAGCTACTCATTCATATAGCATAGTAGATGATTTGGCGCAGTCTCCTGCTGCCATTTCCACATTGGAACTCCTCTAGTTGTGCCCTTCCCAAAAGAAGGCTCTACTATCTGCCATGGGTGCTGTAGATCCTGCTGATGACCAAATGATTGTTTTCGATGCCCATGAATCAGAACATCCTCCTCTTCCTACTTCCGTAGCCTTCCAAATCCCAGTGAAAATCTGGAATGCTAATGTTTCTCAGTGTATAATTGATGAGGGGGCTTCCACCTGTGTGATGTCCGCTTCGGTTTGGAAGCAACTTGGATCTCCTGAGTTGGCCCCTTCCATGATCACCCTTCGAGCGTGGGATGGCCACGCCTCCCAGCCCATTGGCCTCTTCCGTAATTGTCCTATCACTCTTGCGGGCAAGACTATTTGTGTTGACGTCGAAGTCATCTATGCCCCTCTAGATTACAACATTCTCTTGGGGCGAAGCTACACCTATTCCATGTCTTCTATCCCATCCGTGGTTTTTCGCAAGATGTCTTTTCCTCACAATGGAAAGATAGTCACCATCCACCAGTTGACATATCATGAGCCAAAGTCTCAGACCTCCCCTGAGACGACCATCTCCTTTGTAGCCAATAAACAAACCATCGATTCCTTGACCAGTGTCTCTCTCGGTGTTTACAGAGACTCCTCTTTACTTGGAACTTTCCCTAGTATCCCTCCTCCTCATGTCTCTGATCCCAGATTATCGAATGTTTGCATGATGCAATCGTCTCGGGCTGCCCTTAAGCGGCCCCCTTCGGCTAGTCAGAAACCTCAGACTCAACCTCACCCACCGCAACCCGATCCTATCCATTCATCTCAGCCAGCCGGACCTCCTCCTTCTGGCCCTCCTCCTACAGCTGGTATCCCTGAACCCCTCTATCCTCCTGGGTCGGTTCCCCCAGGCCTCAACCATCTCGGAGCCGTCCCTCCTGGTCATTATCCCACTAGTCAGATACCTTTCCTGGCTCCCCCTCCCGGAGTCTATATGGTCCACGTCATGGCCACCCTCTTTCTCCCCAACCTGACCCTGGGCATACCCGTCTGGTACCTTGACCCTCCAGCCGCTACCCCACCCGGTCACCCCAAACTTTATCTTTCTTTGACACCTGTTCAACCGGTCCCCCTCGCTTCCTCCATTGCCACCATGCCCGCAGCACCTCCCCGGGACCCCGCCCCTGTGGTGACAGCTCCAGGAAAGAAAGGCAAAGCTCGCAAGGGGGCATCCAAATACAAGGCCACCACGACTGACCCAGATCCTCCTCCGCCCGCAAAGCCTTGCGCCTTGAGTGATGTCGTCGGTCACGCCACCCATACTTGTCCTTAATTGCCCCGTCTTCAACCCATGGTTAAAGTCACGTTCCCTGAGTCTATGGTCCCCAACCCCTCTATTCCGTCCTCGTCCGTAACCAAGAACCCAAAGATTATTCGCACCAGCAAACCCTGTGCTTTGTGCAGTGTCCATGGCCATTAATCCCACCATTGTCCTCACCTAACACATTCCCGCACCTCTTTAGAGATAGTTCGCGAGTATGAGGTTGAACAAAATCAGTCCGCCTCTCCCATACTTGCGCAATATGCTTCAGGTCAGCTTGAGGATCCCCCCGCTCCCATTGACATTCCCCCCCTGATGTCCAGATGACGGAGTCTACTACCACCATTCTCTACCTATCATCCTCTATGAGACCCTTGGAGAACATTCCCTTTGAATCCTCCCCTGTTGTTTCGCTCGACCCCCCTTCAGCGACCACCCTAGGCTCAACATCATTTGACCCTTTGTTTATCTGTTCTTCTGTCATTCCCCATGACGATCCGTATGTGAGCCTTTCTTCTTATACGGATGATTTAGGTAGCTTTGCCACGTCATGTGTTTTTCCTTCCACTCGGCATCCCCTCTTTACTCGTTAGGATGCCCCCTTGGAAGCCTTTTCCACCCATGACCTCATCTTTCCCGCCCATACACGGGATGACACCACCCGTTTCTATGATGACCTCCATAGCCCGAGACCCAGCTATACCTCCTATAGCCCTCATATACCACCCTCTAGTTTGTATATGAGTCATAGCCATCCTTCTCATCACACTCCCTTCCGCAGTTGCCGTTCGATGTCTACTCTGCACTCACGTTGGCGTCATTGTTCCTCCTCCCCCCATTTTTTGTCTTGTAACACCATTTCGCAGGACCTCCCATCCACAACCTATATCGGTTATGCCGATGGTGCAAGCCGTTACTCCCAGAATCTCGCCTCGGCAGGTTGGGCCATTTTTACCCCTTTGCATGCCCTTGTTCTCTCAAACGAGGTCTCCATTGGTACTGCAACCAATAATTAGGCCGAATATGATGCAGTGTGTGGTCTCCTAGCCGATGCCCTCTCTCATCGCATCCTCCATCTGCATGTTCATTTAGATTCCATACTTCTTGTCATGCAACTAAATGGTGTCTATCGTGTGCATAATCCTGTGTTGTTTAGATGATATTTACGAGTGAAAATTTTGATACGTGCATTTGAAACCATAACTTTCAACCATGTACCTCGAGAACAAAATCACTACGTAGATAGCATTGCAAACCATGTTCTAGATTGGCATTTATCACACGCATTTTATACAAGAAAATAACATTCATAATCATTAAAACAGATGCATAGCCATAATATGTGTCACAAAACATGTATTTAGAGTCCATCTACTCTGATCCATATGACATGCCCATAGAATGTTACAAAAAACTCAAAACTGGGGGGCAGCACTTGTCCCTACATACACACTGGGGGGCACCACCTGTCCCACACCTAATCACTATCTAGCAGATCCAGAGCCAATGGCTCTGCTCCTGCAGCCTGTAGATCACGTATCCCCTGACCGGCCATCACCATGCGCCGCATGACACCTCGCCATTCCGAGGGTAGACCAATACATGGCTCTATGTACTGGTCGTCTAAGTCTTGCCACCCGCGCTCTGAAACACTGGTCAGCAACCTCTCGCATCTATGGTGGATGTCCTCCAGGAGGGCGGCGGCATCCTCATTATGCACCGCTCTCGATCCACTCAGGCCTGTAGCTCCTGATGCTGCCGGTCGTCTCATATATCTGGCCGGTTTTACTGGAGCTATATCTACATACCAAAAGTACATGAATCAGTACCCTATCTAATATTCAATAAATTTAACATGCCCAAAAAAGAGTAGTCACTTGTCACTTACCATCGGGTCCCCATACTCGACCAGGTGGAAGTGGTAGGTCTGGATCCCCACAATAACTCATCCCACTATAGGGATAGTCGTCTATGTATAACAGCATCTGATCCCAATGGGCAAAGAACTCAGGTCGAAACACCCGTCCGACTGCCCGTCCTCCTCCTCTGCACAGTAGTCACCCCCACCGGCGCATCCTAGGCTCTCTTGGGCCCCCATCTAGGAGCTGTATACAAGGTCGTAAGGTCAGGATCTTCTCAAAAAAGGAGCAAAATAAAGTCCCATAGGAGCAATCGTGGCTCACTTGCCGCTTGCAAAGCGACAACTGTCATTTAACCGACACCAACATCATTTGGGCCCACCCATAGTAGGTTTCACTCAACACACTCTCCACAATCATCATCTGCCCCCCAGTGATGTGATGGAGCACCTAGTTGCCCAGGATCTGAAACATTGTTGCGGCCACTGCATGAGTTTCTAATCTCTCTAGGTCTCCGATCGGTATGTGAGTCCCTTTGACTTGGAGACCCGGTCGACAATGTCGCTCCACAAACTCCATGATGTTCCACCCCCGCGGTAACACTGGTTGCCTCCCACCATCCCAAGTGGCGGGTGACCAGTAAGGAAATACAGATCCTGAACTGTCAATTCGATCCTGTGCCCCTGCACTACAAAGACCTCATGATCTGGATCCCAATAACTGACAATCCGGGCCAACAAGGGCTCCCCAGCTCTCATCAAAGGGTTCTTCAAAAACTTCAGAACCCCAAGCCTGGCCAACACACGACGGACACCCTGATCTGCCTGGAGCTCTGACCGTAATGTACCCAGGTCTCTCTCTCTCCAGTTGACCCGCATATCTGCCATATCTGCACAAACATATCATCTTTGTCAGTATACAGATAGGAAACACTATAACCAATCACAAAAACCCAAATATTAGCCCTCAAACTGCACTGAAATCTCCTTCCTCCTCTAGGTCACACTTTTTTTCCCAATCCTGGGACAGGTCACAGTTTTTGGCCCAAAACCTGCTTCCCAGGTCACATTTTTTGGCCCAAAAAGTGCGACCCGTCCGTAGCAGTGAAAGAGGGTCTATTCCTGACATTATGGGCCCTAATCTGAACTTTCAATCCATCAAAATGAAAGAGTAAGGTTAGGCCTCTTACCTGAAACTGACGAATCTCGATTCCAATGGTCGATTTGTTCGCTACGCTCGCCACAAGATTTAGGGCCTTCTCTCCTCTCTACATTCGCCACAGAAACACTAGAAAATAAGTGAATTTGGAGGGAAAACTGCCTTATTAAAAGAGAACCCTTGTTTTTTCTTTCGCCTGCTGTGACCACACCGTAGCTCCGTTCGAAAAACCGTCTGAACCGTTGGAAAGCTCCCACCAAGCCCTCAAATGGGTATCTGTTAATTTTTTGTGATTTGATACTTCACCAGGACATATTTTGTCCAAGATGGGTCACTTCACCTCCCCCCAAAATCGAATTTCCTCACTTACAACACTTTTACTTGGGGCACCACTTTGCCTCCATACTTGTCTTTGTTCGTGTCGATTTTCGTCATGAGATACCATCTTGTACTCATGTTTTCATGGTCACCCATGGGACCTTTTCTATGTGGCAGCCCCATCGAGTCGCCCTTTTTTAGATCATTCAAGTTGAGTCATCATCGCATTCATGGAGTCTATCCCGAGTCCCTTTGTACCCTACTATAGTCCTCCATCCTTCATTTCTTGGTCTCTCTCTTGTGTCGCACATTATGGCCGTCAGTCCCACTGTTCCCTATCCCTTATGATACTGTGCCAGTCGCTGCCATGTCATTCATGCCCTTTATGCTCTAGCAAGGGAAGTCGTCCATTCGCTACTCAGTCCCCTCAATTCCATCATCATCATTGGTATTAGTCTGTCCGTCGCTCTACTATTTTCTCTCATGCCTTAGTTGAGGATCTCTCATTGCCTCACCTATGGAGGACCTCCTTCTGTTGACATTAGCTCCTTCATTCCAGAAGACAGGTCTAGAGGGCAGTGTACCTTCGTTCCAGCTTCCTCTCTTTTTCGGTGCTTCGGATTAGGCAAAGGGATCGCTCATTTCCATTTGACTTGATTGTTTCTCCACTCCATCTCCTTTCAGCATGATCAAGATCCGTATGCTTGATGGTTCAGTGATGCAGCAGTAGCTTTTGGTGATTCCCGAGTGTGTGTGAGATGTCTCAGCCCTCATGAGGGGGTGGTCCTTCAGGTAGCCCCCCACATGCCCGGATTACCTCTTCATTGCAGCCTTCGATGCCGCTCCATATATTTGATGATGTAGGCCTTAGCCGCTTGCAGCGCCTCTTTGATTTGCATGTATCAGTCAGATTTTGTGAGCCCTTCCCCGCTTGTAAGGGTAATTTGGGTTGTATTTATATCTCATGTACTCAGATATTATTGTATAAGTCCTAGATGTTATCCCAGGCACAACATGTATATGGGATCCCTCATTGTATTTTTATCTGGCTCATGTTTATGTCAGTTGTACTTTATGGCTCGGTCCCTTGTTTACTGGACACACTATTATTTTGTACTTTGTCTCGGCGGGCATAGGTATGCCTCCCCCACCGCCTTTAGCATAGGTACCCTCTCATAAAAAGAGACTTGTTGCACCTGGAAGTCTCGTCTCCTCAGGGTCTAGTTCTTCAGAACAGTAGTCTACATTACATTTCTCTCTCTGACTTCCCTTTTTGATGTCTGGTGATTGAGTTCTTACAACGTACTTCGGTCATACGATTTTCTCCTAACACTCGCACGCTGGGGGGCAATCTGTTACACCATTTTTTGGTCATCTAACCTACTATCATTATATGGACCCAAGTACACCATGTAAGACCAATTTTACCCTAAGTAAAATTGATTTCAGTATGTAAAATAACTTAATATAACACATTTATTAGGTTGTTTATGGTCTAAACAGGAAACCCCAAAAGGAAATATTAAACAAACCTATATTTGTTTGATTTTCCTCAAGGAATAGTTAATTAAACAATAATTTAATTACTATTCCTAGTCATGTTTAACCCAAAACAAAGAAATTAATTAGATAAATCTGTATTTATCTTATTATTTTCTAGGAATAATTATTTAAATCTTATTTAAATAATATTCCTTGTTAGATATGACTAAATCACCCATAAATAATTAAATAAATCATTATTTATTTGATTATCTTTCAACCACTTCCTTAAAATGATAAATAAATCATCTATTTATTTATTATTCACAAATAAAGGGATTTCACCCAAGTCAAATACTTTTTCCCTCCAAAAAATATAATAAAATATTCCATAAAAGGTGGATATAGATTTGGTTACTGTTATTTTAATCATGCACCAAGATCTAGAATGACCCAATATTTTGTTATAAATAGGAGGGTTTCTCCTGCCATTCTTCACCTTTTATTGCCCATTAGATCACTCTAGATCTATACTTTTGGTCTGACTTTGAGCCATTATCATTGTCAAATTTTCCATTATTTGCTGTGTGAGCTCCCTTTGAGTTCTATCTTTGTCTGGGTTTTCTACACCAACAAGAGAGAGAAATACTAGATCTGAAGTGCTGAGGACTTCCAAGAAGCCATCCCATTGAGGAGAATTGGAAACACCTTCTTTTTTTCCTCCCAGGTTCCCTTAATACAAAAAATTCTTTCAAAAATATTGTTCTTGTCTTGTCTGTTGGATGTATGGAGCAAAACCTTACTTTTACTGCTTAATGTCTCTTTATGCATAGATCTGGTTTTTTGCAGCATTTTTCTTGATCAACTAACTGCAGATCTGAAGATATTGGCAGCCATATTTGATGTTAGGGATATAAGTTATGTGTAGCTAAAGTGGTATTTTTTCGTACACTTCGACAAAAGATTCATACTAACACCAGGTACCAAAATATTTTTCATGGATATTGTTATTCATGTGGAAAATTTGGTCACAAAGCTGTAGAATTTCGCACGTACCTTAGGAACCAATATAATTGCAGGAAATCTGTCAAATAAGAACCTCCCAAGCCTCCACGAAACATCAATAGATTTTAACATTTAAGAAACAATATTGATTGTTAGAAATGTCGAAAATTTGGACAAATAGGTAGAGACTGCAGACTTGAAAATCCTCCAAAAGAATATTCGAAGCCACAGAACAAATGAACATGGAAGAAGAAGAAGACTAATAATTGTGTTCTCGCTCTCAAGGATCAAACCAAAAAATATGTGTGGAATGTTGAGAGTGCTTGCTCAAAGCATATGACCGGAGATAGAAAGAAATTTGTATCTCTGAAAGAGAAGAAGGATGGAACTGTGTCCTTCAAAAATGATGGATCTTCAAATGTTATAGGATCGGGTACTATCACTCTCGGAAGCAAATATGCTCTAGCCAATAATGTTCTATTTGTTGAAAACATGAATCACAATCTGCTCAGTGCTCAGTGTTGGAAAATGTGTGATCAAGGACGCAGAATTCTATTCAATGCCAAAAAATGTGAAATCAAGAAATGCATGTATGGCAAAATTGTGGCTACAAAAATTCGAGCTCCAAACAACATATATGTTCTATATGAAGTAACTAAAACATGTCTACTAGCTAAAGAAGATGAAAGTTGATTATGGATCAAGTGAATGGGTCACATAAAATTTGACAATCTTGTTAGGATAGGAAAAAAGGAAGCAGTAGGATAAATGCCAAAAAATCTCAAAACCTTCCAACACAATATGTGAGGCATGTCGGCACGGAAAGCAAACAAAAGTCGAATTTAAAACAAAATAACACTTTGCATCACATCCATTGGAATTGATACATACTGATCTATGTGGTCCTGCGAGAACAAAAGGCTTAGATAGAGAATTATATTCCATATTAAATATAGATGAAAATACCAAGATGATAGTCGTCAGTTTCCTAAAGAAAAAATATGAAGCATTTGAGTGCTTTAAGTTCTCTAAGGAGTTGGTCAAAAATGAAACTGATTTGAAAATAAAATGTCTAAGATCAAATAATTGCAGAGAATTCACTTCCAAATTATTGTAGTAGTACTGTGATGAAAATGGAATAAATAGACAAGTTTCAATAGCACGAACACCTTAGAAAAATGGAGTTGTTGGAAGAAAGAACATAACTGTACAGGAAATGGGTAGAACAATGCTGAATGACTCAAAATTGGATGAAAAATTCAGGTTTCAAGCAATTGATACAACAGTCTTCATTATCAACCAAAGTCTTCTTAGAAATAATTGCAACAAGGCCCCATATGAATTATGGAAAGGAAAATTTGCTAATGTAAAATATTTGAGAATCTTCGAAAGAAAATGTTATATCAAAAGAGAAGATCAAAACTTGGATAAGTTTGAATCACATGTTGACAAAGGTATATTTGTTGGTTACTCATGTAGAAGAAAGGCCTATAAATGCTATAATCCTAGACGAAAACAAATAGTGGACATCATAAATGTTACATTTGATGAAGATGGTGTTATAAAGAATAATTATGAGGATCCAAAATCTTTGAAACTTGAGATAGAGGCTGAAAAATACATAGAGAAAATTATAGAACAAGAAGCAACTGTCAACCAGGAAGAAGTAAATAGTGACGATCAAGATATACAGGAACAACAACAAGAAGCTCCTCCAAAGAGAAAAAAAATAATGGTTTCAAAGGAACCATCCATCAAATCAAATCATTGGTGACATAAATGAAGGTCGACAGCTTTGTTCATCACAACAAGCTCACATTTCTTTTCTAGCAACCTTTGAGACTAGTAGTTTTGAGGAAACCAGACAGAATTAACATTGGGTAACAGCTATGAATGAAGAATTCGATCAAATCAAGAAGAATAACAGCTGGAAATTAGTTCCACAACCAAAATATTAAAATGTCATTGGGACTAAATGGGTGTTCAGGAACAAATTGAATGAAGATGGACAGGCTATTAGAAACAAAGCAAGATTGGTTTGGAAAGGCTATGCACAAGTGGAAGGAATTGATTTCAACGAAACATTTACACCGGTTTCCAGAATGGAAGCCATCCAGATTTTTCTCACCTATACATGTTCAAGAAAAATAAAATTATACCAAATGGATGTTAAGTCAGCATTTCTAAATGTCGAATTAGAAGAAGAAGTTTACATCGAACAACCTAAAGGTTTTCTACCATCTAAAAAAGAAGACTATGTTTGCAGGTTAAAGAAAGCTCTATATGGTCTCAAGCAGGCTACCAGAGCATGGTATGTTCGTCTTGATGGATATATACGTCAACACGGGTTCAAGAAATGTACTGATGATAGAAATATTTATGTACAAATAGATAAAGATAATTTAAAAATCATTGAGGTATATGTCGATGATTTGATATTTGGTAGCAATGATGATCGACTAAGTAAGAAATTTGCTACAAATATGCAAAGTGAGCTCGAGATGTCTTTACTAGTTTAGCTGACATAATTCATAGGGCTTCAAATATATCAGTAAGAGAAAGGAACATTTATATTTCAAGCCAAGTACATCAAAGAAATGCTCAAGAAATTTAAAATGGAATATTGCAAACCCATCCTTAATCCAATGGTAACAGCTTGAAAATTGAGCATAGACGACTCATATAAGGATGTGGATTAGTGGTTATACAAATCTACCATTGGTAGTCTTCTATATGCAACAACCTCTTAACCAGATGTTATGCAAGAAATTGGACAAGTATCAAGATTCCAAGCAGCACCAAAAGAATCACATATTATTGTTGTCAAAATAATTCTTTGATATCTAAAGGGCACAACAGAATATGGCTTGTGGTATCCCAAGGGCAACAATCTCGTTATTCAAGAATTTACAGATGCAGATTGGGCAGGAAGTGTCGATTATCGTAAGAGTAGGAGAGGAGAAAAATTATATATAGGTGGTTGTCTTGTATCACGGTTGAGAAAAAATAAAACATCAATATTTTTACTACAGTGGAATAAGAATACATTGTAGCAGAAGCTTGTTGTACTCAAGTCCTTTGGATGAAATAAACTTTGAAAGATATTCAAGTACAATTTAGTGAGCTTATTCCCATCTTCTGTGATAACAACAATGCCATCAGCATCTCCAAGCATTCTATCATGCATTAAAAAATAAAATAGATTCCGATAAAATATGATTTTGTTAGAGAACAAGTCATTGAAAAGAATATCAAACTTGAATATGTTGGTAAAAAAGAACAAATTGTGGATATATTCAATACAAATTTACCTCATGAATCATTTGAATATATCCCCCACAAACTTTGGATTCTCCCAAGATATCATTATATTTTCCTTATTTAGAAAATAAAGGGGGAGTGGAAGTATGTACAGGTCCACAGGATGGTTGTGTGTCAGGGGGGTTACCGTTTTCCATTGATGTCAAATGGGGAGAGAATGTTGTAGGAAGAGGTGTCATGATCACAGGGGGAGTACTTATGTTGCTATCAATAAGAAAGGGGAATATTTTTTATCCGTGGTTGTCATTGATGTCAACCCAAGCAACATGAGGGGCTACCCCGATCTTGCATGCGAATTTTGGCTTGAAAAATTACTCTATTCTGAGTCAAGGATAATTGGGAATCTTTCTACGTGTCTAGATGTTTCTGTTGATATATGGCACGCCACGTAATTCTTCACAGTCTGAGAGATATTCGTCTTTGAAGTTAGTAACCCTAGTTACTGGGCTAAAACCCCATGGGGTTGTGGCATGACACTAATAATTGGTTGTGGTCATTGAATAATCAATAATTAAAAAAAAATTAAGCTCCTAAAATCCCTCCATTGTTCACTTGTTGAAGACCCTCTTAACCTAAGCATTTATATAAATTTTGACCCTCATATCCTCCACATGTAAGGATTTCACTACTAAATACATGTCATCGTGGAATGTTTGCTATAATTTTTTTTTTGCAAAGCTTAAAATGCTAAAACAAAAAACCCACTTGGTAAAAATTCTTATGAAGCTCGTGCCCACATTTCAGATCTTGATTCGCTATATTTTTAGAGATATGATCTATGGAATCTAGGATTTTTGCAAGCCTTTGAATTTCATCTCAAAGAGGTGACCTTGGGAAAATCGTCATAATTATGTCTTTGAGAAGTGAATTGGAATTTTGTAAAAATTTGTGGATATTAAACAAACTGTAGTTTTATGTGTATCAATTTTGAGACCCGAAGCAGGAAACAGTGGCACATGGCATGTCGTACAATTTTTCTCTATTGAACTATTCCATAATTAGGTCATTGTGAGAGATTAGTCATAACTTTGCCTTGAAGAATCCAGATCGAGTCTAACCTATGGTATTGGAAAGAAGACTCAAAGGGATACTCCATGATGAAATATCACATATTGGGGATCTGAAATCATAGATATACTTGAGATTCATTATCGAGCTCCTACAAGGAAAGAAAAATCTAGATCATGTGATGTCAAGGGCTGCAAAGGACCAGAATTTCTAGGGTAGAAAAGCAAAGCAAGGTGCAGGAAAGTAATGCAGCAGAGGTAAGATCCAGGTAATTATCTTTTTTATATGCATGTTTATATCTTAATTGAATTAGGTTCTTTGTATTCTATTTTTTTTTTAACACTAACATATGGTCTGCAGGATGAGGTAACTTTTTCTATGATCATGTAATGGGTATTTCCTTGAAGACTCTTTTTAGGTATTATATATTCATAAATATAAGACTCAATGCATGATCTAATGTTGTGAAGAGTGAGAAAGGGTAGCATGACTAGAGCAACAATCAAGGTGAAGAACAACAATAAGAAATTCACCACATGAAGTCTTCAAGTGGGGAGCACTACATACAGTCATTGTAAAGGTATCATTGTATTGAGTCATTGTAAAAGAATAATTGTAAAATTTTTAAAAGTTTCTATCTTCCGAGAGTTGAAGAGGCAGTTTTTGGAGGTCTAGGATCATCATTAGGTGGTTGTGTCATATTTGGGGTTATGGTCTAGTGTGTTTTCGTCTCCTACGTCATTCTATATCATTGTAAATTGGACCATTTTCACTGGTATGAGAGTCCATTATTCTTTTATTATTTTATATGATGGTAGGTTGGTGCTTGGCTGGTGCATGAAGTCACCAACCAGTTCAAGCCTGTGAAAACTTGAGGGTGGTATGGTGGTGCTAGGGTGAGTTGTATCCCATTGGGTGTTGGGGCATCTGTTTAGTTGACTACTGAAGAATCTTGGGCATTGGAGCGTTCATCCAATGGGAGCTGGAGTAGAATGATTTTATAGTTTCTAGGAATTTGGAGCTTTATTTTCAATTGGAGTTGAATATTAAAGAATTATTAGAAAAGCATTCAGGTGATTTTTGTCTCAGAGGGGGTTTCCACCTTAAACATTTTGTGCATTTGTATTCCTTTTGTTTACTGGTATTATTGTACAATCACTGATAATAATTTAATATTAAATAATGCTCTAAAATATTAATAATAATACTAATTTAAAGGAATACTAATTCACCCCCCCTCTCGGTATGTAAGCGTTGATTATATTTTGACCCCTTATATTCCTATATATACAAAGGAGGTATTCTAATTTGTATCATCCAATAATTTTTCATTTCTATAATGTAAAGGAATTTCCCCCCTAGAAGAGGCTAATTTTCAATTTATTGATCTATATTTTCTTCTATTTTGTAATTTGGTTGCATAACATACAATGGAAAATATACACATTTACATAGCGATTTTATCCTAGAAACCAAAATCTTGGAAAACAAGAAAATATTTCTTTTCAAAATATTATTATATGTATAGTATTATAATACATTATATATCCCATGAGATACATGAACCAAAAATACAACCACAATTCCTTAATCAAAACTACAAAAAAAACACGAAAAACTACCATGCACCAAAAAAATTATTTTCGAAAAAAACGGTATTGAAAACCACTAAAAAACTCTTTTTGGGGGGTAATTTCCAATGAAACTCTACATGTTGGAATAACGAATTACTAAGATGGGGGTTGAATCAATAATTTTATGATTAATTCAAATTTTCTTTTGAATATATTCTTACTTCATCCCTCTACCGTCTGTTATTTATGAGAGTATTCATTCATAAATAAATAAGCATTACAACATGCCTATTCATATGTTCAACAATAGTTCTAAATATCAGCACACACACGCATTGACATATGTATTTTTCACGTGGAAAACCAAAGGTAAAAGCCACCATTTTTTTGTTTGTTTTAAGATGTAAATTATTCACCCACTTAATTACATTAGCCTGTTTGTGAGAACCCACTCACTAGAGGCACCAACCGCCTTAGGATAGAAAGAATCAACTTTCCAAGAGGATTTGACCACTTTAGAATGGCAAGCACCAAATTTCCAAGATGAACCAATGTCTTTGAATGAAGGCCACCTCCTGATGCTACCACTATTCTACTATTTCATACAATTTTCAAACTGAAAATGGAGGCAATTACATATAAGATAAATACCAACCCATTGTATCACAAGATTTTAATTTCTCTTTATAATTTGTTGAAACATTGAATTCTTCAGTCTTGCACAACCGCACCTTTTGTACTCTGCTCAGTGTAACACATGATGAACACTTTTTTTTTCTCGCAATGCATCCTCTATTTCTTCTCCCATAACTCAGGACATGTGCTCCTGATCACCACTCTATGGCCTCACCCCTCATCCTCTGTTTCTTCTCCATAACTTAGAGTATGTGATCCTGACCACCACTTTGTTTTCTCGTAACTCGTCCTCTATTTCTTCTCCAAATCTCATACTATGTGCTCTCTCACCTAGAACTACCACATCACTTGCAAAAAAATCACCACTCAGCAAATTCAACAATACTCTTTTTCTCTACCTTGCACAGAGGCTTTCGCTGGTTTTGTTCCACTGTTACATACTGCATAATAATATTTCTGCCATCGGTACAACATATCACTCAAATTATTCTTGTGTGACTTACACTAGTGTATTTCCATCTACACAATGAGTTCTTCCATGGAGTTAACCCCAAGAATGGGATTTTGAAATATTGACAGACTCACCGTGTACACTTCCATGTTGTGTTTTTAATTAACATTATTTATGTTCTTGTTACAAGAACTTCCCATGCATGTTTATTTCCCATAAGAGAAGGACAATATATGGGAATGACATATTTTCTTCCCTCTTTTATTTAATTCAAGAAGGTCTACACAGGATGATAATGTTATATTAAATGAGCGAGTGTCCTTGGTGAATTGTTGTAGGGATTCTTCTCTACAACTACAGACTCTGAGATAATGCATTCAAACATCAAATCCATCCATTCTTATTTAATTCCTTGTACTGCACCATTGGAGAAATGCAATAGCGTAACACACAATATTTTATTCCCCGATATCCTTGGCTCCCTTTGTTAATTTATCTACTCCCTTGGTTCTTCAACCTCTGACGACCATGTGACAAACAAACATCAGGAGCTTCTTTTATTGTAACATTCAGAAATCCATTTGCATGTAAGTTACAATGTTTACATCCTCTGATATTCCAACGTTCGATATGTCGCCATTTACCACCACGTGGGAAATTATTAGTGGAGACATGTGTCACCCGGATTTGGCCAACTAGGTCACACAATATCATTGAATATTCCTACCACATGTCATGTGGTACTTCCATGTCATGTTGTCGTTAGGTACCACTGCAAATTCTCATAACCAATCTCATACAACCATGTGTCCTACCATAGGAGAGAGAAGAGGACCCTCAAAACCTTACTTTCACAGCAAAATCCTTTGTTAATTGCTCTTCAAAATTTATTGGCACCTTTAACACTATCGGGATGATTGGATATAGTAAGACATTTTTTAATTACTTCTTATGCTTGAATATCCTGGACTTTCGATATTCTAATACCTCCTACTCAGATGTTCTGATATACTAGTCTGCTATAAGGTTTCGATATATGATATGCCTCCTGCTCTGATGTTCTGATATGCTAGTCTAATATTAGGTTGCAATATGGCTCATGCTCCGATGTTCTGATACCTTGGAACTCTGATATTCTGATATCCGATATGCCTTCTTCTCCAATATCTCTTCCTTCTCAAGGCTTCAAAAAACGTGAACTCCAGCAGGCCATGTATTTTGATCTAGGAGCCCATTCTTGAACTTCCTTGTATCATTGGAAAACTCTTCCAGAGAAGTCTCATATGGATAGGAACCTATGTAGGCTTGGAGCACATTTACTACCTCTGAGGTGACTCTAAACACCATTCCACACTCTACTTCTTGTGCCTGGACTGATGGGTGTCTAACCACCATAGTCATCATTTTATGGCTTCTCAATAAGCATGATACTATGATGATTCTCTACCAGAATCCTGCAGATATCAACGGATCACCATTGACTCTTTTTTACATCGATTCCAACACTAAGAAATCCACATGTTTTCCAACAATCTCCCCCTTTGGCATTTATGGAAACATGATAAGCTCACCCTTGAGAAAAGAACGGTCTTCTTTGATTAAATCTTAACTCTTCTCCCCCTCTGTCATCAATGGAAAAGAGTGTGAATTGAATACTTCCCCCGAATCATTGTAGTATACTCTCCCATGAATCCCACATGATGAGTAGCTACTACCCCTTCCCAAAATGAATTCATTTGGAGGGAGGAGTCACAACTCCTATCTACTACTTGAGATATTAAAATGGTTCTTTTGCAAGTGGCTTGGTAAAGATATATGCCAATTATTCTTTAGTGGCCACATACTCGAGTCTGGCAACATTGGATGCAAATTTTTCCATTAAAATATGAAACTTCATCAGGATATGTTTTGTCTTTGAATGCATGAATGGATTTTTAGAGATACTAATGGTGTTTGTATTATCACACATGATTGAAATAGGATTAATAAACTCTACCTTCATATCATTTAAATTCTACTTCATACATAGAATTTACGTGCAGAAGGTGGCAGAAGAAATATATTCTTCTTCAGTGGTGGATAAAGAGATGAAGGCTTGTTTCGTGCTGACCCATGACACTAAGCATCTCCCCAAGAAGAAGGCTACACCTGAAATGCCTTTTTTTTCATCAAGACTTCTAGCCAAATCAACATTGGTGTAGGATTTCAACATAAATTATTTTCTTTTAGCATACCACAGCCCATATTTTTTCGTCCCTCGAAGATATTTGAATATCCTCTTGACAACAACCACATGGCTTTCATGAGAGAAAGCCTGAAATCCAACCACAAGTCCTACATCTTACATAATATCTGGTCTTGATGTTGTAAGACATGACAAGGTTGCTATCATGGATCTGTATTAGTGTGAATTACCAAAGGTTTCTCATCTCCTTTGGACTATTTTCATCCAGTAACCATGGGTTTGATTACTATTTTGCAATCCTTCAACCCTAAATTTTTTAGAGTTTCCCGGAGGTATTTGGATTGGGAGATAAACAGTCCTTTATAATATTGAGATATTTGTAGTCCTAGGAAGAAAGACAACTCACCAATCATGGATATTTCAAACTTTGTTTATGAAAATATTCTTCAAATTTATGCCCCAATTTTTCCACATCGCTCCAAATTATTATTTCATCCACATATACCACTGCAATCAGTATATGGTCACCTTCAACCTTTATGTACAAATTACTATCCACGTTTCCCTTTTTAAAACCTTGATGTTGAAGTTATTTATCTATCCTTTACTACCAAGATATGGGAGCTTGTTTGAGTCCATATAGAACCTTTTTCAACTTGCACACAAACCCTTCCTCTATGGTGACCATAAAACCTTATGGCTTCTTGATTTAAACCTCTTCCTCTAGATCTGCATTAAGAAATGCAAACTTCACACCCATTTGATATAATTTTATGCGCTTATGACTGGAAGGGATAGAGAAATTATGATTTCTTCTAGTCTAGCCACTGTGAAAAGGTCTCCTCAAAATCTATTCCCTCTATCTGAGCATATCCTTTGCAGACTAAAGGAGACTTGTTCTTGATTACTTAACCTTGATCATTAATCGTGTTTTTGAAAACCAATTTGGTTCCAATGATATTGTTCTCTCTAAGTCATGGAACCAGCTCCTAAGTATCTTTATTTTCAATTTGGTGAAGTTCTTCATTCGTTGATTTCACCCATAATCTTTCCTCACAAGCTTGATTAAGATTCTTAGATTCAATCAGTGATACCAAAGTGAAATTTGTGTAGATTGGATTTCCAATAAGTTTCCTCCAAGTTTTAACACCATGTCTTTGGTCTCCCATTATTCAACTTTCAGAAATATCTTTCTTTACATATATATAGGGGGTCCTTGGCCTTGAGGTTGTGTTTTACTTCTCATGTTCACAATTTGATCCCATTTCTTCTTGGTAAAAACACCCCATATCTGAATATTCTTCATCCTCAATGTTTATCTCTACTCTAGTGGATTTAGGTTCTACACCCATCTCATCTACTATTACATCAATGCAATACTCAATCTTGTTTTTCTGTTTGTTGTAACATTTAAATCCCTTTCTCCAAATAGAGTACCATTGTAATATTCCCTCATAATCATGAGAGTAAAACATTCCAAAATACTTATCATTTCTTTTAATAAAGCACTTTTTTCCAAACACTTTAAGATGATTAACTGACGTAGATATTCCCTTCCAAAACTCATAAGGTTTTAAGTCCCTATATTAATAGTGTAGTCCCTTATTATTTTAGTGTAGCCCCCCTTATTATTATTGTTGTACCCCTGTAACCCCCATATTTTTATTATTGTGCACTTACATTATTATTGTTAGGTCGGCTAGAATTACATTGTGGCCCCACTAGGATTACATCATGGCCCCATGGACTCCTATATATAGAAAGGAGGTTTTGGCATTTGTATTATCCAAGAATTTCTCATTCATGTAATATATTGGAGGTTGCCCCCTTGAAGTGTCTTATTTATAAGGTGTTCATATCTCTTTTCTTCTATTTTTGTGGTTGTTTTCACAAAATTTGGTATCAGAGCTTGGGATTCTAGGGTTTCGCTACTCCAAACATGTCATCGTGGAATTTTTGCTATAAATTGTTTTCTACAAAGGTTTAGAAGCTGAAATTGTTAGGGTGCAAAGCCAAAATCCTGAGGACCATCGTCAAAAACTTTCATAGCTTCGTTTGCAATATTTTCAGATATGTGATCCGTGGAAGGTAGGGATTTTTGCAGGCTCCTGAATTTCACTTAAATAGGTCATCGCAGAATTTTCACTATAAATTTTTTTCTACGAAGGTTTATAAGTTGAAAGTTTTAGAGAATGATGCCGAGATCCTGAGGAACATCATGCACAATTTTAGAGCTTGGTTAACCATATTCTCGAGGATATGATCTGTGAAAGTTAGGTCTTTTTCAGGCTCCCTAATTTCATCTCAAAGAGGTGATCGTGAGAAAATCTTCATAACTCTCTCTCTGAGCATCGGATTGGAATTCTGTAAAATGTGGCTGGAAGTACATAGACTATAGTTTCCTGTCTATAAATTTCAGAGCCAAAGGAGCAAAAAGTGACACGTGGAAAGTCAGACAAGTTCGCTCTACTAAACCAGTTCATAATTAGGTCATTGTGGGAGATTGGACATAAATTTTCCTTGAAGAATCCAAATCAGGTTAGACCCATGGCATTCGAAATCAGATTCATAGGGCTACTTCAGGGCCAAATTTTAGATATTTAGGATCTGCAAGTATAGAGATAAGTCAATTTCAACATCGAGCTCCTCAAAAGAAAGTAAAAGGTGTGTATTTGGTTTTTAAAATTGCATAACGTTTGTTTGAAAAAGCATATTGAAGTGATTCCAAGGGCATATTTTAGAATTTTTATCAATATTGGGTTCTATAATGCATCAAAAAAATAATTCCGTACCCATTAAGTCCTCAAAAAGCTATACTATGACGCATGAAGAGGAAGAATTGCAGTATGAGATATCAAAATTATGGTACCAAGTGCAACAAATTTCGATCTTATGAAGAGCAACCGAATATGACATAGATGGTTTGAAAGAAGAAATGGAGGCTAAGCTGGATGGTTTGAAGGATCAAATAATAGTTAATATGGATGATAAATTAGTGGAAGATCATATCGAACATCAACAACAAGTTCTCAAACTCTCAAAGGATAACCTAACTTTGGTGCAAAATCTATTGAAACAACAGGAAGATCAGCATCACATCAAAAGAAGTTCTAACAAAAAATACGATCAATTTCAGAGTATCTCAGCAAGTGGAATAAATTTCCTGTAGAAGATTCAGCATGAGAGGATGAGAATTTTATACAGAAGCATCAAGAAATATTCAAGCATTGAGGACAACACTTGTTTGAAGGAGAGGGGCATGTTAAGTCCCTATATTAATAGTGTAGTCCCTTATTATGTTAGTGTAGCCCCCCTTATTGTTATTTTTTTACCCTTGTAACCCCCATATTGTTATTATTGTGCCCTTACATTATTATTGTTAGGTTGACTAGGATTACATTGTGGCCCCATGGACTCCTATATATAGAAAGGAGGTTTTTTCATTTGTATGATCCAAGAATTTTTCATTCATGTAATGTATTGGAGGTTTCCCCCTCGAAGCAGCTTATTTCTAAGGCATTGATATCTCTTTTCTTCTATTTTTGGAGCTTGTTTCACAACATAAGGAGTTTTATTACTATTAGGCCTGAGTTAAGTTCTGTTGGACAGATATATTATCGCCTGTGCTACATCTCCCCAGAAGGTGTGCAACACGCTAGCTTCATCCAACAATTCTCTGGACGTTTCCTGAACCGTCATGATTTTCCTATCCACCACTCAATTTTTTATGGAGTTCTGGCTACTGAGTACTATCTTTTGATTCCATTCTCTTCATGTAATTTCTCAAACTCTCCTCATATGTACTCTCCTAGTCTGTTTAATCTTAAGGATTTTATTTTTAAGTCTTTGTCATTTTATACTTGAGCCTTAAACTTGTTGAAATGATTGAATGCTTTTGATTTTTCTTTTTCAAGAAAAATCCAAGTGGCTTTGGTAAAATCATTAATGAGCAGCATGAAGTACCTTTCCCCTTTTAAGGTATTTTCTCTAGTTTTACCAAAGATGTTTGTGTGAATGAGCTCCAAAGGTTTGGATGTGGAAAACTCTTTTGTCTTGAAATGAGTCCTATTTTGTTTTCCAAACTAACATGACTTACATATTGATTTATCAGGATTTAAGAATCTTGGTAGTCCTTTTACAACTCCCATATTCGTAAATTTTACTAAACTATTAAAATTCATATTCCCTAACCTCTTGTGCCACAACCATTCTTCAATTTTTTTTATTAAATAGCAGTTGACCCTGGAATATTCAAACACATATAAATTATTATGGGTCCTGATTTCCCTTCCCATATGTTTTATTTTTTTCATGTTGCGGATATCATATCATTTTGATAGAAAGGTCACATCATAGCCACTATTAGACATTTGGTTAACACTTAGCAGATTGTGCTTGAGACCTTCTACATATAGCACATTTTTTTCTTTTGTATTTCAATCAAGAATAATTACACCTTTACCCTTAATTCTTGCTGGAGCATTGTTTACAAAGGTGACATTGTTTCCTATGTCCTTTTCCTTTAGCAACAAAAAATTACTTTTGTCCCCAATAATATGTTTGGAACAACCACTATCCACATGCCATTTGGTTTCTTGATTATGAGCTGATAAGGCAAGTATATAATGCATGTTCTTTTCAGTTTTTTGTTTCCATATACTCTTATCCTTTTGGATAACTAGTTATATAACATTTTTGGACTTAGACAGGTAGTCAAAACTGCACATTCAGTCACTAGATTTATGCCCAAAATGATTATATTTGAATAATTCTAATTCACTTAGCAAGGGAGAGAAGACATTCTAATTTTTGAGAGAAGATTTTGGAGATTTAAAATTATGCTATCTATTATATCTAGGATTTTCATCTTTGTCAAATTTGATCATTCTAAAATCAACAAATTTGTGTCCAAATATATGACACTTGTAAAAATTACCATAAAATAAATAGGCATGCCTATTGTTGAACTATTATGTGTGTGTGCATGAGAGTACCTTAGATGCCTGGTTGATCGATTAATTCTCCCTTGATGATCTCCTATTTTTCCTTATTCCATTTTATTTTCATTGAATTTCTCTCGATGCCTCTTTTCATAACCCTATGATTTTTCAAATAATGTAGACCTGAAATTCATCTTCCTCATGGAATAATATTTTTCCTCTAAATATCTTAGACCTGTTCTAATTCCTGAGAGCCTTTCGATGATTATAATGTAATCTACTTTTATTTTTACTTCAACAAAATTCTCCTTTAGACCTCTTTCGATCTTCCTTTGCCCTATATTTTTCTCAGAGAGACAATATCCACCTCAATACTTTGACAGTTCTCTTCCCATTCATGGATCAGATCTTTAAGTACTTCTTACTTTCAATTTTATTCTTCTAGTTCAACTTTTAAGGATGGAAACTAGTCCCTGCATGTTCTTGATATTGTTTCCTTTCGTATCTTGAGCAGCTCCTGTCCTAATTTCCTATTCTCTTCTTCCAATTTCTCACATGCTCCTTGTTTTTCTTCTAGAATAATAACCAAGCCTTTCTTGCTCTTAATATCCTCTTAAAGTTTTTATTTTTGGTAAGAAAACTCCTCATTATCTCAGTTATATAT
Source organism: Pinus albicaulis (assembly GCA_034641835.2). Taxonomy (NCBI): domain Eukaryota; kingdom Viridiplantae; phylum Streptophyta; class Pinopsida; order Pinales; family Pinaceae; genus Pinus; species Pinus albicaulis. The sequence goes on along the minus strand of CM076580.1, from coordinate 998,129,484 downwards.
TCCTTGTTCAACACGTTGCAGTCGTTCCTTTAGAAACTTATTCTTCTTCCTACTTTCCTTAACTCATCAAGGGAATTGATGAGTTCACATTTAAGTTCAACTACAACTTATTCATCTTCTTCCTCTTCAGATTCAGAATTACTTTGTGTTCTTGGAGTCTGTTATGAGGGCCATAAGAATATGCTTATATTAGTCATCCTCTAAATATTTATCGCTATATGAATCTCGTTCTAAGCTATCTTTTATAAAGTAGAAACCCTTTTTTTATAGAATATTTTATTTTGTTGATTCTTATATTTGTTACCTAGTTTCTGATCATATTCCTTTTCATTACTTTCTTTATAGGGGAATTTGGATGCAAAATGTCCCACTCTACCATAATCAAAGCATATAAAGGGGATATTCCCTTTATATTTTCCTAAGCCACCCTTTATTTTCCTGGCCAACTACCACAACTCTTGATTAAATTCACATCTAGAGGACTCTTGACGCTTTTTTAGCTCATTTCCCTTTTTCGAAACTTTAAACATTGCTTCCTTTGGTTCCAAATTATCCTTTCCAAATATCATCTCATAGGCAGTGAAAGTATCATGAGACTGATCCATCTTGAGATCTTTCAGATTAGCCATTTCCTTAATAACTGAGACTTTCCCATTAAATCTCATGGGCAGAGATCTTAAGAATTTTTTTACAACCATTTCTTCCTTGACTTCTTCACCTAGCCCTCTGATCATATTGGTTACTTCACAGACCCTGAGGAAGTATTCTACAATACTCTCATCTTCGCCCATTCATAGGATCTTGACCCTCATTCTAAGGGTTTGCAGTTTGGCCTGCTTGACCTTGTCATCCCCTTCTTAACTCTGGGTAAGATCTTCCCACACCTCCTTAGTATATTTACAATACATGAATTTTACGAGTTCTAATTGACTAAGATGGAAGAGAATGGAATTCTTAGCTTTAGCATTGTTTCCATATAATTTCCTACCATCTGCATCAGTGGGAGGAACATGAGGACATTATATTCTACCAGTACTGAGGTCCAAAAATCTACACAAAGTAACATTAGATATACTTCCATCCTTATGTTCCAGAAGGAAAATTTTGTCCCGTCAAAGACTAGTATTCTACTTGAATAATCCTATATATTCTCTTGCCTTGAAATAATTAATTGAAGATATACCTTCCAGTCGTTATACTGTTTCTGAAGGAACCTTGCTCTGATACCAATTGTGGGAATAAGAAATTACTGGGGGCAGTGAATCAATAATTGTATGATTACTTCAATTTTTATTTTAACAAAGGGTAAAAACCACCAATTTGTTGTTTTTTTAAGATGTAAATTAAGCACCCACTTAATTACATCTGTTTGTTTGTGTGCACCCAATCATTAGAGGCACCAACCCCCTTAGGACAGAAAGCACCAACTTGACAAGAGGAATCCACCCCTTTAGAATATAAAGCACCAATTTTCAAATAGGCACCAACATCTTTGAATTTAGGCCGCCACCTATTGATGCCAATGTTCTACTATTTCGTACACTTTTCAAACTTAAAATAGAGGCACTTACAGATAAGATAAATACCAACCCACAGTGTCACATAATTTCATTTTTCTCTCGGTCCTCTGTTGAAACACTGAATCCTCCAGTCTTACACAACCACACCTTTTGTACTCTGCTCAATGTAACACATGATCGACACTCTATAGCCTCGCAACGCATCCTTTGTTGCTTCTCCCATAGCTCAGGATAGGTTCTCCTGATCACCACTCTATTTCCTGAAAACTCATCCTCCATTGCTTCTCCACAATTCAGACTATGTGCTCTTGATCACCACTCTGCTCACTCGCAACTCATCCTCCGTTGCTTCTCCACAAATCATACTTTGTGATCTCTCACCCAATACCACTATAGTGCTCCCACAACACTCACCACTCAGAAAATTCGAGAATACTATTTTTCTCTACCTTGCACAAAGGATTACAATAGTTTTGTTCTACTGTTGCGTACTACACAATCCTCCTTATGCCATCGATACAACATATCACTCAACTGCTTCTTGTGTGACTAACTCTACTGTATTTTCATATGTACATTGAGTTCTTTAATAGAGTTAATCACAACAATGAAATTTTGAAATATTGACAGACTCACCATATACACTTCAATGTTTTGCTTTTAATTCACAGTTTGTCTATTCACGTTATAAGAACTTCCCATGACTGTTTATTTCCCATCAGAGCTGGAAAATATACAAGAATGAAAACTATGCTTACTTCTTTTATTTAATTCAGAAATACATGCACAAGATGAGAACTTTTTATTAAATGAGCCATTGTCCTTGGTGCATTGTTGCAAGGCTTCTTCTTTGTAACTACCAAACCTGATATAATGCATTCAAACCTTAACTTCCGACCCATTCGTTCTTATTGAATTCCTTGTACTACATCATCAGAGACACGCATTATCATAACACGTGGCATTGTATTCCCCGATATCCTTGGCTCCCTTAATTAATTGATCTATGCCCTTAGTTCTTCGACCTCTCATGACCATGTGGAAAATAGACATCATCAAATCCTTTTATTGTAACATTCAAAATACCATTTGCACATAAGATACGATGTTTACATCCTCCAATATGTTGACCTTCGATATGATGCCATTTACCACCACGTGGAAACTTCTTAATGGAGACACGTGTCACCTAGATTTGGCCGACTATACCTCCCAATATCATTCAATCTGCTTGGCACATGTCATGTTGTACTGCCATTTCATGCTGGCGTCAGATGCCATTGTAGCTTATTGCAACCAATCTCATGATTCCATGTGTCCTGCTAGAGGAGAGAGAAGTGGACCTGCCATACCTTGGTTTCACATCATAATCCTTTGTTAATTTCTCTTCGGAATTTATTGGTTTTAACACTATCAGGCTTAATGGATATCGTTACACTTTTGTTAAGAAATTTCTATATTCTGATATCCTGGACCTTCAACATTCTGATACCTCTTGCTCTGATGTTATGATATGACGGTCTGCTCTGAGGTTCTGATATATGATATGCCTCCTACTCTAATGTTCTAATATGTTGTTTTGCTCTAAGGTTCCAATATCTGATATTCCTCCTAATACGATGTTCTAATACCTCGGACATCTGATATTTTGATATTCGATATGCCTTATGCTCTGATATCTCATCCTTCTCAAGGCTTAAAAAACCCTAAACTCTAGCAGGCCATATCTTTTGATCCAGGAGCCCATTTTTGAACTTACACATATTGCTGGAAAGCTCTTCTAGAGCGCTTTCCAATCGATAGGGTATGATGTAGGCTTGTGACACATTTTCTACTTCTACGATGGATCCAAACACTCTAACACACTTTTCTTATTGTGCTTGGACTCTTCAGCACCTGACCACCATATTCATAATTTTATGGCTTCTCAATAAGCCTGCTACTATAATGATTTTCTGCCAGAAGCCTGCATATATCAATGGATCACCATTGACTCTTGTTGACATAAATTCCAAAACTAACACAGCCAACTATTTTCAAACACTACAAAACCCTTATTTAACCCACCATAAATTACAATGATTATGGATAATCATGTAAATAATCTATATACTCAACATTCTCCCACTTATTGTTCTATTTGTAGATAGGAAGTCGCAGGATTGCATGATCAATAATCCATATAAATAATGCCTACTATTTATCTACACCAAGAGAACTTATAAGTTCTCATAAAAATTATCAATGAATCTAAAATATTCTTCAAGCAGTCTCCCTTCACCAACAACACCTTCTTTTACACAACCATATCTCTCACAAAGTGATATTGAACACCAATATGATTTGTCTTTGAATGATAAGTTGGGTTCTTCACTAGGAATATTGCACTCTGACTATCAAAATCTATCCTCATAATTCACTTTTCCATCCCATGTTTTTAATTCCATCTCGAAAATCATATTTATTCCTTTCTAACACGAGCCTCTACCATTTATTGAAATTTTGTAGTTTAGAGTGCCACTACAAATTGTTTCTTACTCATATAGCTAATTGGTTGTCCAAATAGGTTAAACACATATCCACTTGTACATCTTCTACAATCCAAATATCTGATGTAGTGTGCATCAACAAAGCCATGTATGTCCAACACTCTATACAATCTTGGACTTCCTTGGTATCATAATCCATAGTTATTCGTGCCATGAAAATAACTAAATTTGTTTAGTATTGTCCAATGCTCCCTCAGTTTAATAGAAAGCCACTCAATACTGCCACTACATGTGTAATGTATGGTCTAGTATATACCATTGCATACATCAAGCTTCCAACCACATTAGCATGTGGAACATGGGACATGTCCTCTTCCTCTTCCTACTTCTCCAGAAACTTATCTAAAAATAATTTACACCTACAAAAATAGGTGCCTTTACTGGTTTACTTTCCTGTATAATAAATCTATACAATATTTCCATTGCATACTTCCTCTAAAGTAACCAAAGTATCATTTTTTCCTAATCTCTCCTAATTTTCACAGACAAGATAAAATTTTCCACACTGCTATTATTCATGTACAATTTAGAGGACAATTATGTTTTCACATCATGGATGATCTTGTTGTTATTTAAAATTAGCAACATATCATCCACATACAAGAACAAACAAACCGCATGATCACCATATAATTCAAAATATACATAGTGATCTATATTTCTCCTTTTATATCCATGTCCCAATATATAAGTATAAAATTTTTAATACAACATAACTGGGGATTTATTTAACCCATATACAAACTTTTTCATCCTACATAGCAACTCTTTATTTCGTTTCACAACAAATCCTTCTAGATACTTCATGTAAATTTGTTCTTCTAGATTTACATGTAGGAATGTTTCCTTCACATTCATAATTTCTACTTCAAAATAAAAATAAAAAATATATATAAAAGAAATATAATAGAAGTTAAATTGGAAATAGGAGAAAAAAATATCACCAAAGTCAATTCCCTCTACCTAGGAATAACTCTTTTCTACTAACTAAGCTATGTATTTCTCCACTCTTCCTTTTGCATTCAAATTCTTACTAAACACCAATTTGCTTCCAATAGGATTTCTTCCAATTGGAAACTCCACTAGATGTGATGCCTCATTCTTGTCTAAGGATATCATTTCTTCAACCATGTCCTTTTTCTATAGCTTTCCATCCTATGAATCCATTACCACCATAATAGTTCAAGGATCATCATCAGTAACCAAAAAAATTAATTTTTGAATACATATTGGGTAAAGTATACTTTTTTGGGTTCCTTCTTCCTAAATTTATATCCTCATTGCAAAAGTATATGGTTCTCCTTCTTATAATTATTTTTTTTCTATAGAGTCTAATTCATCATCCTTCAATTTTAGCTCTATCTTTTCTAGTCCTTTCTACCTTCGTAGGATTTCCTATTTGATAGCATCCTTGACTTATCTAAACACCACATTTTGAATATACACAACCTTCTTATTTTATGGGTTCCCAATATTATATCTTTTCATACCATATTTATATCCAATAAAGATACACTTTCAAATTCCATATATATGTTACTCATATTGTCCTTTAGCACATGTACATAAGCATCATAGCCAAATACCATAAGATGTTTAATAGAAGGTGTTAGGGTCCTATAATAATAGGGTTCCTAAATGTTTTAATCGAATTTGATAGTCTTGTAAATATTTACATACCTTGCTTTCTGCAAGTTGTTTTCCCATATTTCAAAAAATGAAAAAATAATAAAAAAGTCAAAAAGAGTGTAAAATGTCCTAAAAGAAAGATCAAAGTACTTAGAAAAATATATACCCCAGAATAAAAAGAGATAAAAATAATACCTGAAAGTGAGCAAGTCCAAATGCCACTACTTTTTTCTTTTACTACAGAAATAATGATTATGTGCAGAGTGTCATTAAATTCCATAATCCTTGATGAGTTAAAATGTTTAAACTTAACTTGTCATGTTTTCAATTTCAAGTTTTAGATAGTGAATAAAGGTTTTTCAGACAGTTTAATCCTCACAAATCAGTAGATAGGTAGAGAATAATGAGGAGCTCAACAGTTTAATCTGAGCCCTCGAATGAAATAAGGTAGATTTAGATAGTTTATGCTTTAAAAGAATAAAATTTTCAAGGTTTCAAGTCTAAATTCACATGCCAAATGAAGAAAAAATGTTATAATAAGGCTGAGTAGGTAGAATGAAGTGGAGAAAGCATGTAATATTGATCATTGGGAAAAATCACTAATTTCCCCTCCCCTATAAGTATTCAGTATTCTAAGCTATCAGTCAAACATGTTCAAAGCATTTCTCTAACTTGTGTTGTGACCGGACCCAAGGCTCGATGACTGGTTAGTTGAAAATATTGAGTTCTTATTTTAAAAAATCCCCATTTATCATTATTCATCCCTCATTCATACATTATAAATACTTTTCATAATTAAATACTCATTCTTACTTAATGAAGCATGAAACCCATGTAATTAACTTCATCCCTTCAAAAACATGCATAAAAACGTCAAAAATACATTTATCCTAAGTATTGGTGAAATGATAAAAAGATAAGCTATGCTTTACTCTTATGCTTTACTTAGTGAATTTATATATTTTGTGTTATATTCATTTTCCCTTTCATATTAACTTTAACCTACTTTTATTAAATCCCTAACTAATTACCTTATCCTACTTATTTAATTCCCTATGTCTAAATACCCCAAAAAACCCAATATTATAAAGTTTTTTGACCAAAGTTATTACCCATGTGATAAATAAAAACCCCAATCAAATGCCCTTTGGTCTAAAACTATCACTAAATAAATATCCCGCCCCTATGGTCATTAAACCATTCAAAAAGGTTTAATTACTATATAAATAAAAATAATATCGCGCTTCTTTGTGTTTTATTAAAAAATTCAGCCAATGTTTTGAAAAGACAAATACATTTTAACCCAAAGTTTTGTTAAGATAAGCTAAGGTTTATTTTTAATAAAACCTTAATCCTACCCCGCATCCATATCCGTTAAAATATTATATATACGTTTGAAACCTTATATTAAATGTTTTAAAAATAATAATCCTTGCTGCCTAATAAACCCCACCTCGATATATGATTAAAGCCTTTATCCACAGCAAAACATAAAGGTTTAATTATATGTTTTAACTATCTGTGCATGTATATAAAAATTGGTCCCACAATTTCATTTAGCCGTCGCTTCCTTTTTAATCTTGACCCTTCGCATATGATCTTCAGATCCGACAGCTGATACGCAATATCATGTAGAAAATTTAATCGATCGATCAAATGAAAAATGGACGCGAAATGGGTAGTTTTTCTCATTTCTCTCTCCTTTACGTGTCACTTTCTCACTGGATTGCGTGCATTTTTTCCAAATCCGCTTATCGCCTAAACATTGTGTGATAACAACTCCTTGGTTTTCCACTTAAAATCTGAAACCGCCTCTCGCCATGATGTGACTAGCATTTAATACAGATAAATACAAAGAAAATATATGTTAAAACCTTTGAAAACGTTTGTTTCATCAGTTTATCTACGCATTTTAAACCTATGAGTTGTTGCTCCCAGCTGATTAAAAGAATTTTGAGCCTTTGATTACCAATTTATGCCTAAAACCTTTGGAATTGCAAATATAAATCCCTGAAGACTGTTGAGGAGCTATTCAGCGCTCCAGAAAGCTATTGAAGTCTTCAAATTCAACGGAAAACCTCAAAACCCTTTCAGAGCCAAATACCTGCATAAAATGGTATTTTCCAAAGAAATCCAAACCTGAAAATTGAGTTTAAATTATCTTGAAGAGAACCAATCCTTTTTTTTAAGAAAATCAATCAAATTGAACAGCCTAAAAACACAAAAAGCAAGCCAAACCCTGGAAATTTTTTTCCAAAAAACCCTATTTATCCTCTCCGCACCTTTCAAGAAATTTTCCTCAATTTTTATAGTTTAAAGATCAATTTCAAAGATTTGGAAGGCCAAAAAAACCCTTGAAATACCCTGAATTCCTATTTTCTTAGTCAAACAAACTTAGAAAACCCTTGTTTCCTATTTTATACCAGTTGTTACATCCTCAGATAAACTTGATTGAGTATAAAACCTAAAAGAGATTATCCTTAGCCTAAATTTTCCCAGTTTTTCCTCTATTAAAAGAAAATTACTCTTGAAAACTGTCTAATATTGCGAAAGTAACCTAAGAATGCTTAAAAAATAGAGTACCAGAAAAACTGAAGGATCCAAAGCACCCAAACTTGAGCGATCCAAAGCCCCTAAGTCTACTCCAGTCATCACTGCCAAATCTGCTATATCAGTAAATCCCCTTCAACCACCTGTGGTTGCTGTTGAAAGCCTTCCTTTAACTGATATTGATTATAAAATTGTTGATCCTGCTATTGAATTCAATTTTCTAGATATACACAACTGGTGTTATGAAAAGTATCTAGAAAAAGATGAAATTCCTATTTGGGAAACACATTTACCCAAGTATATAGTTCCCTTAACCCATCTAGGTCAAGAAATCATAAAACTGTGTCAAAAATACTATGAACCAGATCAAAGGGCTGTAGTAAATGCTGATAAAGAGATACTTTTCACTATTACAGCCTAGTTTATTAATCAAATGCTACAATTTTAGCCTAATCCCCAAGCAATCTCCTTGTCTATAGAGGCCTTAAATCAGCTATACCTTGGCCTATATTTCCCTACAAGGTTCATTATCTTTCAAAATTGTATGCCTTCTCATGTTGATATTCCAAAGATAAATCCTCCATACCCCACATCTAAATTTTCTGAAGGTTCTAGACATGTTATCTCTATGTTAATTTTTATCCTTGGATATTTTACAGATGAGCATACTGATGAATCTGGTCTTGATTTCTTATCCACCATGTCTCCTGGTCAACCTCCATTAGTCATTTTTTGCTATGTTGGTTTCATAGCAGATGCCATCCACTACCAGTTGACTAAATTACCCACATAAGGAGTATTTAGATATACTTATTATCTTTTTCATTTGTTCCTATTCTTTCAAGCAGAAAAATTTCCAGTCACTTTGAAAAAAATGGATATAGAGGGAAAACATCTATCAATTATTTTTTGGACTTCATTGCTGAGAAAAGAATGTAACGATTTCACCTATTCAAATTTTCAAATTTTTCAGAGCTATTTTTTCATCTAGTAATGACCATATTGAGTAAATCAGAGTAGCCAAATATCAGTGAAGAAATGAAAATAATTTTACAGCTTTCAAAGCAAAAAAAGGTTGGAGATTGGTTCCTCTATAAAAACACACTGAATTAAGGATTTTTGGGTCAAACTTGTTACCCTACAAGTTGCCCAAGCATGTTTGTATGAGAATTTTGCATTAGAATATCTTAGATAGATTCTCAATTCAGATTCAATTAAATTTATGGCAGCCAAGAAAAAGACCTAATTTAAGTTAAAAAATCAAATTGGTTCATTTATCTGGAACCACAGAGATGTTGAAAAGGAAGTGACAAATATGCTATCAGAATTCATACTTGAAGAGAGTTTTCCATGAAACTATGATCCACAAGGGATCTTAATCCAACTAAGAGTGAAATCTAAATTAACACCATTTGTCCATGAATCAAAGCCTGAAATAGAAAAATTTTCCAATCAAGATGAATGGATTGAAAACACCTTGACAGAGGAAACAAGCCAAAAAGATACAACACAAGCATTAGAAGTTACCAAGCAACCAGAAACATCAAGTAAAAGAGTCAGGGAAGAAGGAGCGTACATAGTAGAGACAAAAACTGAGACTAAATATAAAATAATCTAAACAAAAGGCCCAAGCTCAGTTTAGTTGATAAGGAGAAAGTAGCAATTTATATTGATGAGACATATGCTCCAGTGACCAATGATGATATAGCAACAACAATAATCAATGAAACACTTGTGGAAATTCAAAAATAAAAACCAGTAAATTAGGATGACACATAGATGATTGAGAAATAACATAACTTGGAAGCTTTTTCCTCAAAATCAGTTGAGGAAAAGGACTTGTACATCAAAGAACAGTACAAGAAAATTAAGCAAAAAAATGAAGAGATAAAGACATAAATATACTCTCAATTCTTGAAACAGAAGCCTGACAATTAGAATATATTATTATCAGCATTTGATTATTCCAAAAATAAAATACTGATGTCATTTCTATAGCCTACTACCTCAATACCAAAAATAGTATCAGACTATAAAAAGTTTGATCTTGAGGTAGACACAGAAAAAATCCATGAGTTGGACCAAATTGAGTTCCATAGGCAGAGCTCTAAAAGGTTATATTCTACAGTGGAAACTAAAGAAATGAGTGCTAATAAACTCCAAAATACCATCCTCAACATGCAAGACCAGATGAAGATGGAAAAAGCTTCATTATATGCCAAGGAACTAAGGATCAAAGCCTTCAAGGAACTAGTATTACAAGTGGGATATCATCCCTCAAACATCAAAGCAACAGAATTATTGATTAAGAAAAAGAATGAGGATATAGCAGCTTTGAGGAAACAACTCAAACTTCCTCAAAGTGAGCATACACAAACAAGGAAGTCCTCCAGGATCAAAGTGAAAAACAGGAAATGATGAAACTAATACTTCAATTAATAGCTCAAATTAAGGAGATGGAAACACAAATGGACAAGCTAGTCTAAGAAAGAGATATTGTAAAAGAGCCAGAAATTCCTACAATTCATACAGTCATCCCAGTGATTACTAAAACAGTGCCTTCTACCTTAGGAGAAAATTTATCACCAAAGGGCCCACTGGAAACTGCAGTGCCAATGACTTCTGCCACTATTTCAGCTACAAAATCTTCTACCATAGCTGTACAGCATAGAGATGAAGCCAACCAGATAGTAAAATAAAAGGAGGATATGTCATTGAAGACAAATGAAATAAACAGATTAAACAATATGATTGAAAATCTTGAGAGTGCAAATAAAATAGCTCAAATTAATTCCAAAACTCATGAACAGAAAGCTATCAGAATAGGGGAGAAAATAAAAAATCTACAAAAGGAATTGACTTTCACAGAGCAGATCTCCTACATCAAAAATCATCTCTGGACCAAAATCATTGAATCCATTCATAAACAATGGCCTTCAATTCAAGTAATATTTGAGCAGAAATAATTGTTATTAACAGCTCAAGCAGAGATATAGAAGACCAAAGATGAATTGATTAATAAACCTGAACATGCATTAAAGATCATAACATTTCTGAATAGCAAGAATAGAGAAGAACTTGAGGAACTTCAAGTATTAGACAGGACAGAGAAAATCCTACAAATTAAAAAGGTGATCACTAAAAATAACTTGATGAAGAATCTTGAAGAAAAGTGTGAAGCCATGAACCTTGCCATAACTAGATTTATGGTAAGCATACAAATATTAGACAGAAAGGCTTACCTGATATACATGTTTTCAATGAAAAGCTTATGCCACAGAAGGACTATGACAAAAATATTAGGAAGTTTTCTAAATAGCAAGTAAACAAGCCGCCAGCAAGCAGGACACATAGGTAGCCAATAGCTCCTTGTCATCAAAACAGTTCTATTTATTTTGGATAAAAGAGGACAGCTTGTTGATTTGTTAAGCAGTTTTCCCTTTTTTTATGTAATGATATTTTATTTTTCCTAATTTAATTCCTAGAAGTCTTCTAGGATATTTGTAATACATTTTGTATAAATACTTCAACTTTAGAAGTATTAAAGTGTGGAATAAAATTGTTGAAGGTTATTATAGACATATTGGTTACTTGAAGGTTGTGTGTTTCGACTTTGAGTAGTAGACTGGATCAACCTTTGGCATCATACTTTAGGATCCCTGTGATAAGAAAATCTGGAGTGAAGTACTCACTAAACTTGTCATTTGTAATCTTCCTTTCTTACATGCATACATCTGTGTTTTAATTCTAAATCTGAATGTCAAGCTAGGAGTATTACTACAGGACATGTTAATAGCACCATGTTTTTAACTACTTGTCATTTCTTTGTTTTCTTCTAATTTCCGAAGTTGATAATTCTTAATTTCTCTCACTCCCGTTTGACCTCTACCTTCTACTTCCATTTTTTGGATCAAAGGATCCTTAAGTGCCCTTTATCCCGATCATACCACCTCAAAAACCATTTTTCCCAAGATCTCCAAGGGTTATCTATCTTGCCCTGAAGACATTTGACCTTATAGGCCCTGATCCTAGTTTTGCTAGATTGATTAGACTCCATAGCCCAATGGACAAGTAGATTTCCCTCTATTTACCCTTCCAGTGATTTTTTCCCACCAAAACAATAAATCAAAACCAAAACTTCCCATTCATAACTAGCCTAACATTTGTAAACCAAACAAAGATTAATTTTAAAGAGAGAGCCCTCTCAAAATCATAGAAAGGCTAGAACCTAGAGTTTGAAGTAGGTTTTTGGTTACCTCTAGAGTTCTTTGACTTAAATCCAAAATCCCACAACTTAAGAATTTACTAGAGTGATAACATATTGGCAACCATACTGGGGACTTAACCAATCCCCAGTCATAAAATTTGTCTTGAAGGAAAATTATTTTATTCATCTTTTCATTTCAATATTATTTTTATAGGTTGTGGGTATTGAAAATTTGTAATTTTGGCTTCTAGGAAAACCTACTATACCAGGTCTAACCCAGATCCTAAACCTATTGTCATAGTAGATAACCCAAACTAAATTGGAAAAAATAAAAAACAAACAGAAAACTTAGAAGCTAAAGTATCATTAATAAGAGTCAATTCATTACCTCAAGAATTAGTTAGTCTGCAAGATATTGATTTTGATCTGAAATTTGAGCATTCCTTATTTAAAATAAAATCCAAAAATGATTTAAAAAATATTGTTTTAGACCCTACTTTTGTTTCATTCTTGAGTACAAAATAGAAAATTATTACAGGAAGATCTAAATCAAATAAAATTGAATATCATACTAAAATTGAAGAAATTAATGTTACAATTCTTAAGGATGTTGACGAGGCTACTGAATTGGCTAAATTTTTTACTTATACAAACAAACCCCCAGTTTCTCAGTTACACACCATAATAATACTAGTTGTATATTCTTCTTTGTATGCTGTTACATCATATATAAATACCACTCCCTACTCATCCACAGATTCATTTATCCCTAGACTACCTCTGTAGCCTAGAATACTTTTTCCACCATCCACTTCATCCTCTATACCCACTCGTTTACCTTCTGATTTTGCAAATTCATCATTCTTATTTCCTAGTAGCTCCACTCATATCCCAATATCACTTCCCAGCACTTTTGGTACAGTTTTTAGTTCATCAGCTATCATTTCCAACACAACTCCAAGTTCTTCTACTAGATCTTCTAGTCAAACTAAGCTTTTAGCCATGACTGCTACATATGCTCCCCTTGTCTTACCTCAACAGTTGCATGACATGACTCAATATTATCAAAACAAAATACCACTGTTTGATGGTACAATACAATATAGTGTTCAGTAACACATAACTAAAATGACATACTTCTTTAAAATTTATGAAATATATTACTTAGATGTTCAAATGATATTGTTTGCTCAAACTTTGACTGGAGAAGTGAAGAAATGGATTAAAGATCAAGCTGATGGTAGCATAACTGGTTTAGCTGTATTTTTTACAACGTTTTTGAATAAATGGGAAAAGAAAAAGAACCCCCTTCAAATATTATCTGAATTTGATGCACTAAAAAGAGCCCCAAATGAGTGAGTTCAAGATTACTGCACTAGGTATAATAGTGTCTATAATTCTATTCCTGCAACTCTTAAACCTACTTCTTATTCTATTCTGCTCAAATTCCCTGATGGATTTGATGCAGATATGACTTATCAAGTAAGGGAAAGAGATGCATACACCTTAGAAAAAATGCAAGTAGATGTTGTTAGTGTAGAAATAAACATATTAGCTAAAAAAGCTAGACTCAGAAACGAAATAAGAGTGACTATCAAAGAATAAAATTCAAATTCAAATGCAAAAATAGATAGTTTAGCTAAAACCTTAGAAATAATGATGGATAGACTAGATAATATAGATAAAATACCTCATTGGGATAATCAACAATAGATCAGAAATCCCAACTTTAGAAAAAACATAAATCAAGGAAAAACAAAAGAATCAGGCCCAAACCAGACAATAAGGCCACCATTCCATGAGAACTATGCTGAAAGTTCTCAGAATAATGATGAATATGAGGATTCAATGAATCATTTAATGGGAATAGATGATGATAATACTATTATCCTTACTCAATAAGATCAGGAATTGTTTGAGCTTCAACAACTTAAATTAGAATCTAGTGAATCTTTTGATTATAAACAAGGTTATGACTTCACCATAAATGAAATACATAGTCAGTATAACCTCAAAAATAAGAAAAATTATGATTCTTCTACTAAAAAAACTTCCCAAAATCATAATAAGAAAATAGTAGAAGCTCCAAAAAAAAAAGTTTTGCAAATTCTCCCAAGGGAAAACAAGAAAAGCTCCAATTCTCCCTAAAACATTTCCAGTCCTAAAAAAACACCAAGTCCTAAAATTGTTAATATTATTGATGAAGTGGCTCAAGCCTCAAAAGACACACAGAAATTTGTTGTAGCAAAAGCCTCTAATTCAGTTAAATCAGCAAATTTAGATCCTAAAACACCTTCTACTTATCCTAAATCAGTAGATTCAAAAACTAATAATTCAAAAACACCTTCTAATAGTTCTAATTATGAAAAAAATTCTACCGCCTCTCAAACAACACCTACAAAGAAAATTAAAAGTAGTAAAACACAAGAAACTCAGACAGAGACTATTAAACCAATTGAAAATAAAAAAATAAATGTAGAAACTCAAGATAAAACAAGCCAAACTACAGTTAATAAAAAAGAATTGATTCAAATCAGTAATTCTCAACCTACATTTAATATTCAAACGGAAATTGCTAAGTTGAAAATACCAATTCCATTAACTGAATTGGTGAAACATGACTTATACAAATCAGCTATAACTGAAACATTGAATATGAATGATGGTGAAGATTCTATTAATTTGAATAATGATCAACCAGAGTTGATCTTTGCCTCAGATGTGAATGGAAAGCATGCAGATGGAGCAATCCCTCCTTTTAATATTAGTCTTACCATTCATGATCAAATTCTACATAACGCTATGCTATATTATGGAGCTTCCCACAATTTAATGCCTAAAGCCATTATGGAAACTCTAAATCTAGAAATAAAAAGGCCTTACAAAGATTTGTTTTCTTTTGACTCAAGTAAGGTTAAATGTTTGGGATTAATCAAAGACTTATGTGTAACATTAGTTCAGTACCCTGGTAAGAGCATATTAATGGACATTGTAGTAGATGATATCCCCCCTAAATATGGGATGTTCTTTCTCGCTCATGGGGACAAAATTTGCAGGGATCTCTACAACTGGACATGAGTTATGATACTATCACGATGTTTGGTCAACCTAAAAGTTATATAGAGAAACATTGATAAAGTATATGGTCAGTAGTGCTGAAAGATCTATAAATTTTCCAATTTACACTACACCAACCAATCTTGATTCTTTTATCCTCTGTAACTCTGAAACTGAATAAATCCAAACTGAACTAATTGACAAAAATAAAGAACCAAACAACAATAATATATTTCATCAATCCATATGGCATTTAAATTTTGATGGCTCAGTTAACAAATTAGGAGCAGGAAAATAATCACTCATAAGGCCATGCTTTCAGGCTTAATTTCAAATGTACAAACAACATGGCTGAGTATGAAACCTTAATTCTAGGACTTCAAATCATTATAAATTCAGGAGGACAAAAAATTTTCATCATTAGAGATTCTGATTTAATCATAAAACCAATAAACGGAGATTATTCTGTTCATAATCCAAGACTAGGCCAATACAGAGACATTGTGCTAGATTTAATTGATGATTTATTGGAATGTAAATTTACTACTATACCTAGAAAACAAAATATACAAGCTCATTGTCTAGCTAGCTTTGCTAGTACATGTAATTTACCATTCCAACCAAATCACAGATATATTGTTGAATTCAAGCATAGGCCAATAATTCCAGATAATCTTAAGTATTGGCAGATTTTTTCTCAGGATGAACAGATTTACATATTTTTGATCAACGAAGGAGATTTTCAAAACTGTATGATAGATACTAATTGTACAATAGATAATGATTTGGATTGTGAAATAGATACAAATAACTTAGATGTAAATAGAATGAAGTTTGATAAACCAACTAGATTTACTCAAGCTAACATAGATAGCCTAGAGAAAGTAGAAATTGAAGAAATTATGGATGATGAATATGACATTTTAAACCTCAAACATAATTTCTTACCTAAAGGATTAACACCCTTAGAAAATCTTTTTGACTCCAATGATGTAGCTAGAAAATAAAAAATGGAGCTAGTAAGATCTGACATAGAAGAATGTAATATTGGTACAGAATTGACACCTAAAATGATACAACTTTCCAAAAATTTGCCTCAAGAAGAAAACGATAAATATATCGAACTTTTAAAGTAATATCAGAATGTGTTTTCTTAGATATATGAAGATTTAAAATCTTATGATACAAACATAATCCGACACAAAATTCCAATAAATGAGGATCAAAAACCATTCAAACAAAATTTGGGGAGAATTAATCATGTACTATTACCTTTGATAGAAAAAGAAGTTAAAATAATGTATGATGCCTAGATCATTGCACCAATCAGATACTCTGATTGGGTTTCAAACCTAGTTCCCACTAGAAAGAAAACAAGTGAAATTAGATTGTGTGTTGACTTTAGAAATCTTAACAAAGTATCCTTAAAGGATAATTACCCTTTACCTAAGATGGACCATATATTACAAAGGGTAGTAGGTTCTTCTAGGATTTATTTTTTAGATGGATTTTCAAGATATAACCAGATCCTAGTCCAAGAAGAAGATCATGTTGGAAATACTGAGAGGGGGGGTGAATCATTATTTCTTTCAATTAGAGCATTAGTTAATCTTTAATTATTATTAGTGTTTGTACAATGATAGCAGCAAACAAGAGGAACAAAAATTCACATAGTTTTTAAGGTGGAAACCCACTCTGGGACAAAAACCACCTAATGCTTTTCTAATAATTCTTCTCAACTCCAATTGAAAATAAAGCTCCAACTTCCTAGAATCTAGAAAATCATTCTTCTCCATCTCCCACTGGATGGACGCTCCAATGCTCGAGATTCTTTAGTAGTCACTGAGTGGATGCCCCAACACCCAATGAGCTACAACTCACCCTAGCACCACCCTACCACCCTATAGAAGAATAAAAGAAGAATGTACTCCCGTACCAGGGAAAATGGTCCACTTTACAATGATATAGAATGATGTAGAAGAAGAATATATACTAGACCATAACCCCAAATTTGACACAACCACCTAATGATGATCCTAGACCTCCCAATACTGCCTCTTCAACCCTTGGCAGATAGACACTACTACAATTTGTACAATAATGTATTTACAATGACTAAGTAAAATGATACCTTTACAATGATTATATGCAGTGTTGCCCACTTGAAGAATTCATATGATGAACTTCTTGCTGCTGTTATGCACCTTGGTTGCTGCTCTTTTCATGCTACCCTCTGTTGCACTTTGTTTTTCTTTTTTTCCGTAGAAAGTCTGGTCCTTTGTAATCCTTGAAAACACATGATCTAGCATTTTCTTTCTTTATAGGAGCTCGATATTGAATCGGGTTTATCTATGTTATTTCAGATCCTCAATATCTGATTTTTGGTCATGTAGTATTCCTCTAAGTATTCTTTCCAATGCCACAACTCTGACCCAATTTGGATTCTTCAAGAGAGATTTATACCCAATTTCTCACACTGCCCTAATTATGGATTGTTTCATCAGAGCGCACTTGTACGGCATGCCACGTGTCACTGTTTCTTCATTTTCCTCTGAAATTGATAGAGAAAAAAACACATATTGTGTAATATCTTTTTCTTTTTACAGAATTCCAATCCGATACTCAGAGAAAGAGTTATGACGATTTTACCAAGGTCACGTCTTTGAGATGAATTTCAAGAGCCTGCAAAAACCCTTATTTCCACAGATCATATCTCCAAAAATGTTGTGAAACATGATCTAAAATTCTTACTGCAGCTTCTCTAGGATTTTAGCTTCTCCTCATAAAATTTTTAGGTTCTGAGCCTTCATAGAAAAAACGTTAGAGAGAAAATTCCACAATGACCTGTTTCACATGGCCAAATCCCATGCATAAGGAGGAAATGAAGATCACAATTTATATGAATGCTTAAGTTGATAGGGGATTCAACAAGTGAACATGGGAGGGATCTTAGGAGCTTAAAAAATATTAATTATGACTTTTCAATGACCCATGCCCCAACCCCATGGGGTTTTAGCCCACTAACTGGGAGTACAAACATCAAACATGAATATCTGTCAAACTGTGAAGAATTACATGGCATGCCATATATCAACGGAAACATCTCGAAAATTAGAAACCATAAAAAGCATTATTGACCCAAGATATATTAATTTGGTAGGTAAAAATTCCCATGAAATATTAGGTTAGCACCTGGTGCTACTTGGGTTGACATCAATGACAACCGCTGATCAACAATCTCCCCCTTTGGCATTGATGGCAACACAAGTACTCCTCCTGCGATCATGACACCTCTTCCTACAACATTCTCTCCCCCTTTGACATCAATGGCAAAGGGTAACTCCCCCTGAAACAAAACCATCCTGCGGACTTGTACACACTTCCACTCCTGTTGACACACAATCATCCTGCGGACCTGTACACACTTCCACTCCCCCTTTATATTCTGAAAAAGGAAAATATAATGAGAACTTGGGAGAATCCCAAGCTTCTGGCAAAGATATTCCAATGCCGGCGAATATTTAATATGTGATTCTTTTGGTGTTGCTTGGAATCTTTCTACTTGTCCAACAACTTGCATAACATTTGGTCGGGAGGTTGTTACATATAGAAGACTAATAATCATATATCTGTACAACCTTTGATCCACATGCTTAGATGAGTTGTCAATGCTCATTTTTCAACCATGTAAATACATCTCTAAATCACTTTGCACCTTTGTAGTAAAATTCTTACTTAGTCAATCATCATTGTTACCAATTATTGTATCATCCTCTTTAGCTATTAGAGATGCTTTAGTTGCTTCATCCAAAACATATATGTCGTTTGGAGCTCGACTTGCTGTAGCCACAATTTCACCATACACGCCTTTCCTGATTTCACATTTTGTGGAGTTGAATAGTATTGTGTGTCCTTGATCATACATTTGTCCAACACTGAGCAGATTGTGATTCATGTTTTCAACCAATAGAACATTCTTGGCTGGAACATCTTTGCTTCCAAGAATGATAGTACCTGATCCTATAACATTTGAAGATCCATCATTTCCAAAGGACACGGTTCCATCCTTCTTCTCTTTCAGAGATACAAATTTATTTCTATCTCCAGTCATATGCGTTGAGCAACCGCTATCAACATACCACACATCTTTATTCTTTTGAGCCTTGAAAGCGAGAGCACAATTATCATTCTTCTTCTTCTTCCATGTTCGTTCGTTCTATGGCTTCGAAGATTCTTCTGGAGGATTTTCAAGTCTGCAGTCTTTGGCTATGTGTCCAAAGTTTCGACATTTGTAACATTCAATATTATTTCTTAAATGTTCAAATATATTGATATTTCGTTGAGCCCTGGGAGGTTCATATTTGACAGATCTCCTGGAATTATATTCGTTCCTAGGGTACGTGCGACATTCTACAGCTTTATGACCAAATTTTCCACATGAATAACAGTAGCCATAAAAAATATGTTGGTACATGGATGGAAATTTTCGTCGAGGAATTGTCTTCCAAGGTTGTTCTTGCGAATCTTGTCCAATGAAGTCTACATGCATGTCAGATCTCATAGGTTCATTGTATTTTGTTGTAGAAGGTCCTGCTTCTTCTTCTTTGTAACTGATGCCAGTTATGTCGTTGTAAGATCGTTGATTGTTGATGATTTCTTCCAATGCCCTTGAGCTGTTGGCATAGTTTTGGATAGTTTTTTCTTTCTTCACTTCCTTACGCAACGAGACTACTTCAGCTTCTAATTCTTCCCTTTCTTGGTTGCTTTCTTCCAACTTCTTTTGAAGTGACTCTTCAATGCATTTGTGTTCTTCAACTTTAATTTTGAGACCTTGAACTTGTTCTTCAAGAGTTTTGGAATGGATCTTCTCCGCCTTGAGATCTTTTATAAGCTTGATTTCTTCCTCATAAAATTCGTCTATGGTCCATCCTTCTTCTTCGTTGTTTGATACCTCTTGCTTATTGTGCTTGGCCATAAACAATACTCTCTCATTGGCTTCTTCTTCACTATCATTTTCTTCATCGGATGATGAGCTATCTTCTTTAGAGAGAAAGTTCCTTTTGGATCCTTGCTTGTTGAATTTCTTAAAGACTTTCTTTCTTTTTGAGTTGCCATTACTTTTGTTTGGACATTTCGCTACAAAATGCCCAACCTCATTATAGCTGAAACATATCAATGGAAGTTTACCTTTTAATTTTCCCTTACCAATTTGTAGTTTTCTCGTGAAGTAAGCATATTCTTCATTTGAAAGACCTTCTTCATCATCTCCCTTTTCTTCACACTTGCAGGTGCATGTCTTTTCAATTGAAGGTTGTTTATCCTTATTGGTTTTCTTAGACGCAACGAACATAGTTTCTAGATGCGAAGTACCCTCTTCTTCATCAAGTCTCATTTCATATGCTATGAGAAATCCATGTAATTCCTCTTTGCTGAGTTTGTCCAGATTTGCACTGTATTCTAAGACCGATACCTTTGGGTTGAATCTCCCTGGTAACGTTCTAAGAATCTTCCGTATAATAGTCTTCTCGTCAACTGGCTCTCCCAATCCTTCCAGAGTATTGGTTATTTCATCAATGTATTGAAAGTATGCAGCAATGTTGCAATCTTCTTTCATTCTGAGTTGCTCAAATTTTGCTCTATAGATTTGAAGCTTTGCTTCTTTGACATTTGAGTCACCTGCACATATATTCTCAAGCTTGTCCCATACATTTTTGGCAGTTTTACAAACCAACACCTTATGATAAGAAGATTCAATAAGTCCACTGATAATAATATTCTTTTCTTTTTCATCATTTAGCAAATTCTTCTTACCTTGTTCATCCGCAGCTGATGTAAATCCATTTTGAATAGTGTCCCATACTTTGTAACCTTACGCCAAGAGATAGACCTCCATTCTTCCTTTCCAAAGTTCATAATTATTTTCATTGAATAGAGGTACACCATTCTTGGTATACTCCATGAGCTCCTTCCAGTTGTTAAACTGCTATTGAAGGAACCAAGCTCTGAAACCAATTGTTGGAAATACTGAGAGGGGGGGTGAATCAGTATTTATTTCAATTAGAGCATTAGTTAATCTTCAATTATTATCAATGTTTGTACAATGATAGCAGCAAACAAGAGGAACACAAATGCACACATTTTTTAAGGTGGAAACCCACTCTGGGACAAAAAACACCTAATGCTTTTCTAATAATTCTTTTCAACTCCAATTGAAAATAAAGCTCCAACTTCCTAGAATCTAGAAAAGCATTCTTCTCCATCTCCCACTGGATGGATGCTCCAATGCCCGAGATTCATCAGTAGTCATTGAAGGTATGCCCCAACACCCAATGAGCTACAACTCACCCTAGCACCACCCTACCACCCTATAGAAGAATAAAATAATAATGGACTCCCATACCAGGAAAAATGTTCCACTTTACTTTGAAATTGATAGAGAGAAAACTACAGACTATTCACTATCTACCTATTTTTATAGAATTCCAATATGATACTCAGAGAGATATTTATGATGATTTTACCAAGGTCACTTCTTTGAGATGAATTTCAGGAGCCTGCAAAAACCCTTACATCCACAGATCATATCTCCAAAAATTTTGTGCAAATTGATCTAAAATTTTTACTGCAGCTTCCTCAGGATTTCAGCTTCGCCTCATAAAAATTTCAGCATCTTATCCTTCGTAAAAAAAACGTTAGAGCGAAAATTCCAAAATGATCTGTTTCAGATGGCCAAATCCCATGCATAAGGAGGAAATGAATATCACAATTTATATGAATGCTTAAGTTGAGAGGGGCTTCAACAAGTGAACATGGGAGGGATCTTAGGAGCTTAAAAAATATTAATTATGACTTTTCAATAACCCATGCCCTAACCCCATGGGGTTTTAGCCCACTAATTGGGGGTACAAACTTCAAACATGAATATCTCTCAAACCGTGAAGAATTACATGGTGTGCCATATATCAACAGAAACATCTCAACAAGTAGAAACCATAAAAATAATTATTAACCCAAAATATATTAATTTGGTAGGCCAAAATTCCCATGAAATATTGGGTTAACCCCTGGTGCTACTTGGGTTGACATCAATGACAACCGCTGATCAACAGATTAAGCTAAAGAAACTTTCACCACTCCTTGGGGCACTTTTATGTATGTAAAAATGCATTTTGGACTGATGAATGTAGGGGAAACCTTTCAAAGGGCTATGTACATAGCCTTTGCGAAGGAGATTCATGACTTTTTGGTAATTTATTTAGATGACATCACTATTTTTTCCAAAAAAAATAATGAACATTTGGATCATTTGAAACAAGTTTTCATTAAATGTAGGAAATTTGACATCTCTCTAAATCCAAAGAAAATTCAATTTGGACTAGAAGAATATGTTACTGGGGCATATAATCTCAAAATAAGGAATTAGAATTGATCCTGCTAGGATAGAAGCAATTTTGAACATCTGTCCACCTAGAAATATCAAAGAGCTACAAGATTTCTTAGGTAAGATAAATTTTTTAAGAAGATTCATTTCAAGTTTAGCCAAAATAATTAGAGAATTGAATAACATGCTAAAAAAATATTTAGTTCTTAAATGGACTGTTGGGGCTAAACAATAGTTCGAATCCATCAAAATAGCATTAACGAAAACTTCAGTCCTGATAAGTCTTGATTTTAAGAAAGACTTCATAATATTTTCATTTGCTTCAGAACATACCATTGTTGTAGTTTTACTGCAAAAAAATGACCAAGGATTTGAACAACCTATAGCTTTCTTCAGTAAAACTCTTAGAAATGTCCCTTTGAAATATAACATAGTGGAAAAACAAGCCTTAGCTTTGGTAAAGGCTATAAAATACTTCAGGGTGTATATGCTCTATTCACACATAATTTCCTATGTCCCTAATTCTGTAGTAAAAGACATTCTTACTCAGGATAGTCCTGATGAAAGAAGAGGTAAGTGGATTGCCACTATCCTAGAATATGACATAGAAATTTAACCCAAAAAACTCATCAAGGGTCAAGGATTAGCCAGACTTATGGTTGAATCCAACTATAATGCCTTAGATATAAATTTTATTGCTCAGGTTGATGACCAAGAAGAGATGGAAACTCCAACGATCAGTGAAGCCTTCTCAGATTCACCTTGGTACTCAGATATCATCTTTGTACTATAAAACATATAAGCTCCTCCTAGATTGTCAAGAACTAAAGCTAGATTTCTTAAAGTTAAAGCAATAAAATTTTGTATCTTAGATAATGTACTCTTTTGGAGAGATCATAGTGGGATTTTACTGAATTTTTTACTAAAGGAAGAAGCTGATAAAATTCTTGAAGAGTTTCATGCAAGTGACTGTGGAGGGAATTTATATTCGAAAACTACTTTTGATAAGTTCCTTAGAGCTGGTTTCTACTGGCCTACTTTTTTCACTGATATTAAAAAGTTTGTGAATTCTTGTCACAAGTTCCAAATTTTTGAAGGCAAGAAAAAATTGTTACCCCTACCTCTAAAGCCTATTTCAACCGAGATTTCATTTCAACAATGGATTTTAGACTTCATTGGTGAAATTCACCCTCCATCGTTAGGCCAACATAAGTGGATTTTAACTTCCACTGATTATTTTACAAAGTGGATTGAAGCCATACCCTCCACACAAGCCACTGACACAGTCATTATAGCTTTCCTTGAAAATAAAATTCTTTAAAGATTTGGATGCCCACAAATATTATTACTAATAATGCAGCAGCATTAAAATCCAAAAATATGATTGCCTTTTGCCACAAATACCATATTACCCTAGGTCACTCTACTGCATATTACCCTTGGGTTAATGGCTTAGCTGAATCCTCAAATAAAAGTCTTGTCAATATCATTAAAAAAATACTGGAAGATAACAAGAAATCTTGGAATAGAAGGTTATTCAACACCCTATGGGTAGATAGACTTACAACTAAGAATTTCATTGGTACATCTCCTTACCATCTTGTTTATGGAATGGATTTTGTTTTTCCATCCTCCTTAGGAGTGCGAGTAATGAAAATTATCCAAGAAATACAAGTTGAAACTAATGATATCCAGAGAATAATTAACCAAACTATTCACTTGCAACAAACAAGGGAAGACGTTTATGTTAAATGTCAATTCATTCAGGATAAAATCAAGAAAATCTATGATAAAAAGACTAAAGATGATGACTTTTACATTGGAGACCAATTGTTAAAGTGGGATTCTAGGAGAGAAGACAAAGGTAAACATGGGAAATTCGATTTCTTGTGGAAAGGACCTTATGTAATTTATGTATATAGAGGAAATAATGCTTTCTTTTTGAAAGAATTGGATGGAGCAGATATACAAGAAGGACCAGTCAATGGCAGAATGCTGAAGCACTACTACTCCCATGAGTTAACAAATAGTTAGTTTTTATTCACTTCAATCATTGTACATATACATTTTAAAGTTTATATTGGATTGAATGTTTGCATTACAGAGTTGAAGCTTGGAGAGAAAGCCCTAAGATTTGAAGGGTAAAATGTCATAAATATGAGTTATTACATAAATTAGCAGACACTTACAGGAACATCATAGTCAAAAGTCAAAAGCTATTGGATGTCAAAATTCTTGACATTTCACTAGGAAATGCCATCCCCAAGTGGAGCCACTGTTATGGTCCTATAATAATAGGGTTCATAAAATTTTGAATTGACTTTGATAGTCTTGTAAATATGTACATAACTTGCTTTCTGCAAATTGTTTTCCCATATTTGAAAAATGAAAAAATAATAAAAAAGTCAAAAAGAGGGTAAAAAGTCCTAAAAGAAAGATCAAAGGACTTAGAAAAATTATATACCCTAAAAGAAAAAGAGATAAAAATAAGAACTAAAAGTGAGCAAGTCCAAATGCCACTAATTTTTACTTTACTCCAAGAATAATGATTATGTGCAGAGTGTCATTAAATTCAATAATCCTTGATGAGTTAAAATGTTTAAACTTAACTTGTCATGTTTTCAATTTCAAGTTTTAGATAGTGAATAAAGGTTTGTCAGACAGTTTAATCCTGAAAAATTAGTAGGTAGGTAGAGAATAATGAGGAGCTCAACAGTTTAATATGTGCCCTCGGATGAAATAAGGTAGATTTAGATAGTTTATGCTTTAAAAGAATAAATGTTTCAAGGTTGCAAGTCTAAATGCACTTGCCAAATGAAGAAAATATGTTAGAATAAAGCTGAGTAGGTAGAATGAAGTGGAGAAAGCATGTAATATTGATAATCGAGAAAAATCACTAATTCCCCCTCCCCTATAAGTATTCAATATTCTAAGCTATAGGTTAAACAAGCTCAAAGCATTTCTCTAACTTTTGTTGGGACTGAACCCAAGGCTCGATGACTGGTTAGTTGAAATATTGAGTTCTTATTTTAAAAAATCCCCATTTATCATTATTCATCACTCATTCATACATTATAACTCATTTTCATAAGTAAATTCTCATTCTTACTTAATGAAGCATAAAACCCATGTAATTAACTTCATCCCTTCAGAAACATGCATAAAAACATCAAAAATACATTTATCCCAAGTATTGGTGAAATGATAAAAAGATAAGCTATGATTTACTCTTACACTTTACTTAGTGATTTTATGTATTTTGTGTTATATTTCATTTCCCTTTCATATTAACTTTAACCTATTTTTATTAAATCCATAACTAATTACCTTATCCTACTTATTTAATTCCCTATATCTAAATACCCCAAAAAACCCACTATCATAAAGTTTTTTGACCAAAGTTATTACCCATGTGCTAAATAAATACCCCAATAAAATGCCCTTTGGTCTAAAAATATCACTAAATAAATATCCTGCCCCTATGGTCGTTAAACAATTCAAAAAGGTTTAATTACTATATAAATAAAAATAATATCGTGCTTCTTTGTGTTTTATTAAAACATTCATCCAATGTTTTGAAAAGACAAATACATTTTAACCCAAAGTTTTATTAAGATAAGATAAGGTTTATTTTTAATAAAACCTTAATCCTTCCCTGCATCCATATTTGTTAAAATATTATATATAATTTTGAAACATTATATTAAATGTTTTAAAAATAATAATCCTTGCCGCCTAATAAACCCCACCTTGATATATGATTAAAGCCTTTACCCGTAGCAAAACATAAATGTTTAATTACATGTTTTAACTATCCACGCATGCATATAAAGCTCGGTCCCACCATTTCATTTAGTCACAGCTTCCCTTTTAATCCTAACCCTTCGCATATGATCTTCAGATCCGACGGCTGATACGCAATATTGCATAGAAAATGTAATCGATCGATCAAATGCAAAATGGACGCGAAATGGCAGTTTTGCTCATTTCTCTCTCCTTGACATGTCACTTTGTCACTGGATCGCGTGCATTTTGTCCAAATCCACTTACCGCCCAAACGTTGTGCGATAACCACTACTTGGTTTTCCATTTAAAAACTGAAACCGCCTCTCACCATGATGCGACCTGCATTTAATACTGATAAATACAAACAAAATACATGTTAAAACCTTTGAAAACCTTCATTTTATTAGTTTATTTGCGCGTTTTAAACCTCTGAGTTGCCGCTCTCGATTGATTAAAATCATTTTTATCCTCTGATTGCCAATTTACGCCCAAAACCTTTGTAATTGCCAATATAAATCCCCGGAGACCATTGAGGAGCTATTCACCGCTCGAGAAAGTTGTTGAAGTCTTCAAATTCAACAGAAAACCTCAGTACCCTTTCAGAGCCAAATATCTGCATAAAAAGGTATTTTCTGAAGAAATCCAAGCCTGCAAATTGAGTTTAAATTAGCTTGAATAGAACCAATCTTTTTGTTTAAGAAAATCAATCAAATTGAAGAGCCTAAAAACAGAAAACAACAGGCCAAACCCTAGCAAAATTTTCCCAGAAACCCCGTTTATCCTCTCCATGCCTTTCAAGCAATTTTCCTCAATTGTTATAGTTTAAAGATCAATTTCAAAGATTTGGAAGGCCAAAAAAACCCCTGAAATACCCTAAATTCCTATTTTCCCAGTCAAGCAAAATTAGAAAACCCCTTTTTTTGTTTTATACTAGTTGTTACATCCTCAGATAAACTTGATTGAGTATAAAACCTAAAAGAGAATATCCTTAGCCTAAATTTGCTCAGTTTTTCCTCTGTTAAAATAAAATTACTCTTTCAAAATATTTAATCTTTCAAAAGTAACCTAAAAATGCTTAAAAAACAGAGTACCAAAAAAAATAAAGGATCCAAAGCACCCAAACCTAAGGGATCGAAAGCCCCTAAGTCTACTCCAGTCATCACTGCCAAATCTGCTATATCAGTAAATCCCCTTCAACCACCTGTGGTTGGTATTGAAAGCCTTCCTTTAACTGATATTGATTATAAAATTGTTGATCTTGCTATTGAATTCAATTTGCTAGATATACGCAACTGGTGTTATGAAAAGTATCTAGAAAAAGATGAAATTCCTATTTAGGAAACACATTTACCCAAGTATATAGTTCCCTTGACCCATCCAAGTCAAGAAATGATAATACTGTGTCAAAAATATTATGAACCAGATCAAAGGGTTGTAGTAAATGCTGATAAAGAGATACTTTTCGCTATTACAGACCTGTCTATTAATCAAATGCTACAATTGTAGCCTGATCCCTATTGGGTGCTAACAGGTGTCTTTAAAAACTCCTAATTGCCTCACATTAATTATCAACTAGGGTAAGTCCTTTTATCTCAAGTGTGTACAAAATATGTGCAAGTTGTTCATACAAAGATTAGTGCTAAAGCCAATCGTTTAATAGAGATGCAATCATAAATCTTGAAGCTCAAAAGGAAGTGATTCATCTACGCATTATAACCCAAAATTGTAATTCATTCTTAATTCAACTAATTCAAATGATAGTCAACCGAGAGCACTAAAGCATTAACTGAGCTCTTTCAGCTGGATCTAAACTATTGAATAGAAAGAAGGTATTGGAAATAACTATCTACTCTTTAAATAATCAAACTCAATTCTTTTAACTAGCAACTAATTCTTTAAAGAAATAAACTGGAAATGCATATTCAATGGACATAAATACCAGAGATTCGAATTATCAAAATTACTACAATTGTAAGGCAGAAAATAATAATATACTTGCAATAACTAGAAAAGTATAACACAGGAAATAGAAGTGAGATTCACCAGGGTCCGAGCCCTTAGCCACCGGTGAATATTGCTTAACTACTCCGGAATATGTGAATGAACAACAATGCGAACTATATATTAATCATTGCAGTCAATTAACATCACAATCCAATCTTGTTGTTCAGAACTTTGTTCTGTGAATTACAATTATGAAACATGAAAAAATGAAAGATACATCGTATCGATATCCAAGAAATAGCTCTCCTTGTCCCTTTATAGCTGAAAAGGAAGGATAAATAACAAAATTCCATCCTCAGACAGTGCTAATATTTGACTGATTTGTCTTCTGATCCAACTTTGTTCAACCTGTCTCCTTTCTCGTGATTCGAATATAATGAAAAAATGGTGCCCAACTGATTCCTAACACTGTTCAACTTAGTTTTCATCATTTTCAATTTTTCTTCTTCATGTCTAGCCTTATCAAAAGCCTCATTCTCTGCTAGGGCTAATTCCCTCAATTTTTTTTGTAACTTCTAGGACTATTGTAGGGAGACTGTTTGTTGTTGATTTTGTTCTAAAGCAAGTTGGGCTTGTGTCAGTTCTTCTTGAAGTTTTAAAATAATAGGGTCATTCCTTCACAAGAAGTCCTTGGATTGCCCTTCTATCTAAGTGCTGATGTTATGAGAGAATACCTCTTTAGTTTTTATTTTTGTATTGTGGGAGTACCAACCCTCCATTTGAACTGTCGCATTTACCAAACTATGCAAATTAACCTGGGTGGCTATTGTTCGAGTGGGTGTGAGTTCGGTTTGAGTTTCTACTGATTTATTCTCGCATATTCTTATTTGTGTAGTTACAAAAGTTACCTCAGGAGCAGTGTTCTAAGTTTTACATTTTTTAACTTCTCATCGTAGCCTTCTGACTGTCTTCTGGAGCTTCCGGTACTTTTTTCGCAGCTTCTTAATTTTTGCCCCGACCCCTTGGCTCTTTCTAGGAGCATTTGTTCTGCTAACAGGTTTATCAACTATTTCTAAAGCTACTTGTTGGTCATCAGGGTTGTCTTCCAAAAGAACCATATCACCTGACTTGTGACTAACTTCTATGTCTACAGACTATTGTTGGTCCTCATGTTCCAACATAATCCTGTCACCAGACTGGTTGTCAGATTCCTGAACAATTTCTATGTCCGCGGCCTCTTGTGTTTCTATATGCTCGGAATTCTCTGGGACTTGTGTTTCCATTCTAATGGGACCAAGTGGTCCTCCAGGTTGCATATATACATTAATATTTTCCAGGACCTTGACTATCCCTGTCTCTAAAACTTCCAAAGGATCATCTGGTCCTACTTCACTTTCCAGTTCATTATTATAATATTTTTCTTGTTCTTGTTCTGAATTGGCCTCTTCTTCAGGCTCTTCTTTTGGTTCTTCTTCTTCAGGTTCTGATTGTGATTCAGCCTCTTCCTCAAGCTCTTCTTTTGAACCGGGTGCCTCTTCTTCGGATTCAGAGTCTTTTATCCTAATTGGACTGGTTGTCTTCGTAGGTTGATTACTTTCATCCCAAATATTTGTAGACATCCTTTGGGCTAGTTCAATTCTTATAGACTTCTTGTGTTTATGGGGTTCAACCTTTAAACGGGTAGTATTTTTTCTTTTCGAAACAAGGTTCTGCTGGCTTGTCTCTGCAATTTCAGGTTGTTGGATTACAGGGTTTTGCATGTTCTCTAGGGCCGTCATGAGACCATCCAAAGTGAAGTTGTATTAAACCAGGCTATTACTGATTATTAATATAATCAACCCATGGTGACTTACTACAGCTTCAGGGTGTCTAGCCCATCTTATTCTAATAGCAGTATCATGCAGTGAAAAATTGAAAAGATATGTCACATTAATAGTGTGTTTTTGTTTCAAGACAGTTAATAGTTTAAGTTGTCATGGTCTTACCACATATTTGCGTCCATCACAGGTAATGTATCTTTGAATAATGATTTCTAATTCTCTCCATGGTTCTGCCAGAGAAGATGGTTGGATGCCTTTGCCTTTTTTGACTACTTTCTCACCTTCGTCTTTGAAAGTTTCCACCGTGTCTTGCAGCGATACATGTTTTTGTGACCATATAGTTCCTTCTGTCGACAACCCAGGTACTTCAGCTGTTACAACATCCGTGACTGTAATTCTTCTACCTTTCACCATGGATTCCCCATTCTGTAGATGCTATAGAAATTCAATGGAAATTTCCTCATTCGAGGGCTGAAACCTTGTGAGATAGGATATCCACCCTGCATAGATCATAATTTCCCTAGCTCTATCGGAGACCTCTAACACTAAAGGTTCACGACACATCACCTTACCACCCATAATTCTTGAATTCTTCCTACTATTTCAAAGGATTAGTGTAATGGAAAAATGCAACAATACTGAAAAATGCAGCAATACTAAAAAACACAGCAATACTTAGAGTGATATAATAGCAAGTTGTTGTAGTTGATATTAATTGGGCTATTAAATTTCCGCATGCAGCGTGATCATGTAATATCGTATCAATAAATCAAATAATGACTATGCATGTGCAAATTTAATGGAAATTCTCTCCCCCTTCGAAATGAGAGGTTGCCTACGACTGAATAGATGGGGAATGGCTGTTCTGACGACAGGATATAAGGATGAAGGGTACAATAGTAAATGGAATAGAGTACGTAAATAAATGATAGGAAAATAAGAAATATGGATAGAGTAAAATCAAGGTGTATAATAATAGTGAATGACAAGAGACAAGACACTTTGATTGATGATAAGTTATGTGATAAGGAAAGAGGACAACAATATGTACAAAAGGAGGCTTTGCTGACAATATTCGGGTTGTACATGATATTATTGAGTAGAAACATGAATGCATGCATAAAGGTTCAAAGTAGGGAAGTGTTTAGAGGAAATAATCTCTCAGATAAATGGGAAGAGGGTATTATAAGAATTATTTATTAAGGAAATAGAACTTCAATATCATAAGCAGAGCTTCTGCTACTAGCAGGAATCCATAGCCTCGACAGAGTTTCTTTTTAACCCATGTGAGCCAGGATCCTCAATTTATAATTGAAAATTTTCATTGTTGTTTCTACAGAAGAGACCAGTGTGCTGGCATGGTAACCAAATAATTATACTCCCATACACTAGGAAGTAGAAAAAGTGAACAGGTCGGCTCGTGAAGAGACCTCCTGTTCCTAGGATGTTTTAGCCATCCAATGGATCATAACCCTGGTGTGGTGGCCATAGTGGGAATGTCACATTTCTATATTCTTATGAACATGGTAGGTTGGCTCTTAATGAGACCCCCTATCCTCTATCTGTAGATAAAATTTAATTGTCATTACATGTTTTTATGATAAATAGAGGGAGGCTCAGTACTCCTTAAGAGTATGGATGGTGTAAGAAGTTGAAGCATATCAATAATAAGAAAAATTATACCCATAATCCCATCGATAATAGACAGAGAGAATTATAACCAGGGAGAGTAGTACCATCATGGTAAATATGATCAATCAATATCATATACAGTAGAAATCAGTACAATAAAGTGAAATATAGATAGTTGTGTCCCTTCCAATTGTTTTAAGTCTATCATCAAGAAGTTTTCTTTGTCAAATATCATAACGTTAAAAATATTCATCTCCTTTAACAAAATCCATAATTCTTATCTACATGATGGTACTGTACTTCAGGCCATAAAGGGTATCAAAGAAATAAGGCTGAAATGAGCTAGGAATAAGTCCATTAGAGGAAAGAGGTGTTTAAGAAATATATAAAAAAGTTGTTGTTCAGAACACACAAAAAAGGTACAAGAAACAAAAATGTTGTTCCAAAATTGGAATTAAAAAAAAAAAAAGTGTTGTTCCAAAGATGGAACAGCAAAATAAAAAAGTCTTCTTCTGAAGATGGAACAACAAAATCAAAAAGTGTTGTTCTGAAGATGGAACAGCAAAACCAAAAAGTGTTGTTCTGAATATGGAACATCAAAATCAAAAAGGGTTGTTCTGAAGATGAAACAACAAAATCAAAATGTTTTGTTCCGAAGATGGAACAGCAAAATCAAAAGGTGTTGTTCCGAAGATGGAACAACAAAATAAAAAGGTGTTGTTCCGAATATGGAACAACAAAATCAAGTGTTGTTTCGAATATGGAACACCAAAAATAGGCAGAGAAAGAAAAATAATCCTATTTACATTTTTTTATTTTTTTAGAAAAAGAATTGAATTTTTACAAATATGAAGCTTCCGAAGGATTAACTTCTGTAGCTAAAACTTTCATGGTCGATTCCTTGTGTATTTGTTGACAAAAATATTCTCTTGTGAGTGGTCTTTGGTAGAGGCACACCCGA
The DNA here is from genome assembly GCA_034641835.2 of Pinus albicaulis. Classification (NCBI taxonomy): domain Eukaryota; kingdom Viridiplantae; phylum Streptophyta; class Pinopsida; order Pinales; family Pinaceae; genus Pinus; species Pinus albicaulis. The sequence continues at coordinate 998,096,448 of CM076580.1, read as the reverse complement.
TGCCCATTTTCTTTAAAGGAACAATAAGACCCATCAATGGTGGCCAACGTAAGAGTGCCATTGTCATGTACTTCCTTTATTTCATAGGGACCTAACCACCTAGTATGCAATTTACCAGGGAAGTCTTGAAACCTGGAATCGTAGAGAAGTGCATAGTCGCCCTCATGTAATTTATTTTTCTTGATCAGAGAATCGTGCCATTTGGCTCTTTGTTTTTGAATAAGTGTAGTATGTTGCAGAGCCAAAAGTCGGATTTCGTCTAATTCATTTATTTATTGTGATCTATTAATCTGCGCTTAAGTTAAATCCAGTCCCACTTCCTGGGTTGTCCTTAGTGTTTGTATCTCAAATTCTATGGGAAAAATAGGTTCCTTACCAAATACCAGTTGATATGGGGAGTATCCAGTAGTATTCCTCCAAGTTGTGTGATATGCCCACAAGGTGTCTGGAAGTCGAGTAGCCCAGTATTGTCTGTGTGATGAGACAATTTTTGTTATAATAGCTTCAATTACTTTGTTGGTGCTTTCTACCTACCCATTCACTTGCGGGTGGTATGGAGAGGTAATTCTATGAATAACATGATGATTTTTTAGTGTAGCAACGATATTCTGGCCTACAAATTGCGGACCTCCATCAGTGATTACTTCTCTGGGTAACTCACATCGTACAAAAATTTCAAAAAGAAAGCTTATGACAGTTTCTTCTATGGCTCTTGGTAATTCTACTGCTTCTACCCACTTAGTTACATATTTGGTTGCAACCAATATATATGATTTCTCGTTGGATGATGGGTTGATTTGCCCAACAAAGTCTAATTCCCAACGCTCAAAAGGTTCTCTGACTAGTTGTGGATGCAGGGGCATCTCATAATATTGGCTAGGGTGGCCCATCCTTTGACAACTATCGTAGGCCTGAACAAATTTCTTAGCATCCTCAAAAATCGTGGGCCAATAGTAGCCCATTTGTAAAATTTTATGTCCAGTTTTGCGGTCTGCAAAATGTCCACCGCAAGGTCCATCATGGTAGGCTTTTAAGATATCAGAAATTTTTTCTTCCCTGATACACCTATGGATGTGCATATCAGCCCCTGTGTGGAAAAGGTATCCTCCAATCTAGGAGAACCAAGTGCTGCGCTGTACTATCAGTTTCCTTTCTCCGGTTGTCAGATGTTGAGGTAGTTTTCCCACTGCTAAATAATTCACCACATCTACGTACCATAGCATTTTCATGGTTACAAAAAACAGGTGTTCATCCAGAAACTGATCATCTATTACTATTGCATCATCTGTTCTTAGCACTCGGGAGAGGAAATCTTCCACACAAGTTTTTCCTTCCCTGGTCGATCCCTTATAGTTATATAAAATTCTTGTAAAAGTAGCAACCAACGTGTCACTCTTCCATTCGTAATGGGTTTATCAGCTAAGTATTTGATACCAGAGTGATCCGTATACATAATTACAAGGTATCCAGTTATATAGTGTCTAAATTTGTTAATAGCATAAATAATAGCTAAAAACTCCTTCTCTGTTACTGTGTAATTCAATTCAGCAAGGGTTAATTTTTACTAATGTAATATATAGCGTAGGGTTTCTTGTCTTATTCTTGGCCAACAACTGCTCCAATGGCTGTGTCTGATGCATCTGATGAAATCTGGAATGGTATATCCCAGTTCAAGCCTTGTAATGTTGGTGCTATTGATACTAGCTGTTTTAAATCTGTAAAGGCAGTGTCACATTTGTCATTCCATATGAAATCATTGTTTCCTGTTAAGTCATATAATGGTGCATCAATCTATGAATTTTTTTTGATAAATCTACGATAATATCCAACATATCCCAGAAAACTACGTACCTCTATTTGAGTGCAAGGAGTAGCTAGTAAGAGAATTACCTGCATTTTTTCTAGGTCTACTTCAATTCCAGTTGTTGAAATGTAATGACCCAAGATTAGGCCTTCTGTCATCATCATATGGCACTTTTCGTCACTTAAAAATAGGTTGGTATCAATACACCATTCCAGAATTTTTTCCAATGTTTGTAATGCTTGCTCGAAGTCATCTCCATAGGGTGTGAAATCATTCATGTATACTTCCAATCCTTCATTTATCAAGTCTGCAAAAGTACTGAGTATGGATCTTTGAAATGTGGCAGGTGCACTATACAATCCAAAAGGTAATACCCTGTAAGCGAATGTTCCCCACGGACATGTAAAGGTAGTCTTATCCTGGTCTTCAGGGGCAATTTGAATTTGTTTGTAGCCACTGAAGCCATCCAGGAAAGAAAAAAATTTCTTCCCTGCTAGTGTATCTAGGACCTGATCAATAAATGGAAGGGGAAGATGGCCTTTTTGCATTGATTTGTTGAGTTCTCTATAGTCAACACATACTCGCCATTTCCCATTCTTTTTGGGAACCACAACCAATGGAGAAACCCATTTACTGTAAGATATAGGATAGATAAAATTCACGTCTAACAGTTTTTGAATTTCTTCTTTAACAATATCTTTCAGGTGAGGATTTAATCTACGCTGAGGTTTTCGAATGGATTTTGCATCCTTTTCAATGTAGATGTGATGCATGCATAGCTGAGGGTCAATCCCTTTCATATCTGAGTAATACCAAGTGAAAGTCCCTTTATTTTTCTTATGGACTTGAATAAGTTTCTGTTGTTAGTCATTACTTAGATTACTGTTAATGTTCAGGATCTTCCTTGGCTCAATTTTGATAGGTTTTCTATTAAAAACAATGGTTGTTGGTATTGTTTGGTCATTGATATCTCTCAAGGGATCTTCTTCGATTTTGTTGTCAAGGAGTTCTTTAGTCATGTGGAATTTCGAACTTGATACTGTGGTAGGATGATTGATAAAAGTATTAATGACATCGTCTTTAGTTTGGTTTTTGAATTCAAGGGCATCTACCACAGTCAATGGTGACCAAATATTTTCTGTTAAGTATGTTGCGGGTTGCTTCCTGGTTTTCATAATAGTCAAGCTTGGCTGAGAAGGAGGGTATAAAGCTAAACTTTTCACATCATTCCCCTTGGTTATAGTCATACTGCCTATTCAGCAGCTAATATAAGCATCAACAGTCACTAGCCAAGGCCTTCCTAATATTAAAGGATGTTCATCTAGCTAGTTCCTAGGGTTAATAATCAAGAAATCTGCCAGGTATTCCCAAGTGTCTACACAGACCATCACATTTTGTAATGTTCCTTCTGGTCTAATGACTGAGTGGTCAGCAGTTCCAATAAGGTAGTTGTTGGTTCTAAGGCTGTGATGCCAAGAATGTTGCAAGTTGTAGTTGTGAGAATATTGATGGTTGCCCCTAAGTCAACTAAAGCATTGGGAAAAGAATGGCCATTTATCTAGACTATGACAATGGGGTTTCCAGGATCCTCATATTTTACAGGAGTCTCTTTTACTAGTAATAAATTAGACAAAGTCCCGACAACATGGACAGTAGGGGTTGTTTTTGTTTTCCACGCAGCCTTATTTATACACAATCCTTTAATAGTTTTGGCATATAGTGGAATATCTTGTATAGCCTTGAGGAGGGGAATTTTTATGAAAATGTTCTTAAGTTCACCCATAAGATCAAAGTTAGGATATTCAATCGGGCGTGGTATCAACAATATTTCTGGGAATGGGGGGGAAGTGGTTATGATTTGTTCAATATTTTTTTGTCTAACTGTATCTTCCCCTTGTTTTATTTGTTGATCATCTACAGTCAGAGGCTTATTTGTGTGCGGTTCTTCAGGTTGCAAATATTTATCCTTTTCTAGAGTGATTATGCGTCCATATCTAAACTTAAGTTCGTTACATTTTTTCAACTCATCCTCAGGGCCCAGACCCTCAATGATTTGTATTGACTGAACTGGTACATTGTTACGATTTGGGTTGGGTTGAGATGCAAGTTGTGGTCATATATTAGATTAAGGATTCTGCTGCAACGTGTAAGGTGTTGGTAAAGTTGGTTGAGGCAGAGGAACTGTCCCCATAGGCTGGTTCATAGATATTTTCCAATTTGATTGCCAATTCTGGTTTTGTGAGGTTGAAGGGGATCATTTGGAGGAATAAGGGTTATTTTTCTAGAATGGTGGCGGGTAAGGGTAATTTGGCCAATTATTGTTTTTTGGATTTGACTGGTTGAGCCATGGTGGCATAAAAAATGCTTGAGGTGGCAAAAAAGGTGGTTGATTCTACCATGATGCCACTGAATATTGCTGAGAATTATATTGCGAGGGAGGAAAGAATGAATATGGATCGGTAGGCATACCTATCTAATGTTCTTTCCATTAATGATGTTAGTTCAACAGATATACTGGTTCCACTTCTTCTTCTACTTCTTTGAAGATTGCTTTTAATCTTGGGAGTGATGGGAAACTTTCTCTGGCGTGTTCTTTAGTGCATATGGCACATGTTCGTGTCGCATCTAGGGGGAATTCTTTATGACTATGCTTCTCTCTGCAACGGGGGTGGAAAAAATCCAAGTTATGTTCTGCTATAGCCTTCTTTTGCTTAGCTTGCATGACATCCAATTGTGTTGCCAGGGTCCCTAGGATATCAGTCTTGAAATCCTCCAACAGATTACCGATTTCGCTTTATGTAATGCTTCCTCTTGAGGCTTTGTTGTATCTAGGGCTTGCATCTCATCTGCCCGGTTTAAGCCTTGTACTGCCCCTATAACACTTAATGCACAAATCTATAATATTGTTATATCTTTCTTGATAAATATCACCTTTACCCATTATATTTAGTGTCTCTACCCATTGATCTTTCATACCTCTGATCATTGTGGTTTTTTAAATATTATCAGGCAGATTTTTGTAAGGAGATCTTTGCAGATTATATTGGAAACACTCTACATATTCTTCTAGAGTCTTGCTAGGCTTAGCTACCATTTGAAAAATTTCATCTTTTAATTCTCTAGTTCGGAAATAATCTTGGTATTTTTTAAGGAAATATGTTTTCATTTGGTCCCAATCATTGATGGTGCCTCCACCAAGTCCCATAAACCAACGCATAGCTGCTCCCTTCATAGTAGATGGGAATAGCTTCAGCTTATGGGGGTCAGTAGTGTAATCATAACCCCTACATAAGACATCAAAATCGAAAAGGAATGCATCGGGATCTTCTGAAGTTAGCCCATGAAAGTTAGGAATATTTTGTAATGGGATAGCTTTCATGGGGGCATTGACAGCTATGTCAAAAATAGGGTATTGCAATGTAGAATTTTGAGGTTGATGGTTATTAGCCATTTGGTCAAAAATATGCCAATATTCTTCAGGGATCTCTGGAGTTGGATAGTTATTCCTAGGATGTCTACAAGAGGCTGGAATAGTTCTAACAACACTACCTTGATCTGGAATACTAGGTATCCTCTATTCAGTCACTACTTCAAGAGATCTAGGTTCTGATAATTTAATTCCAAAATTGTCTGTTTCTCCTTCTCCTTGATGGAGGTTGCAAGAATTTCCTTCTTGTGAAGGGTGAGTTTGTGAATTCTCAGTATCTTGAAAACTCTGCTCAATCCCTTTAGTCTTATTGTGAATCTCAATGTTAGCTACAAATGGTGGTCCTATGGCTTGAAGGAAGTTAGAAGGATGTCTGGCAGCAACAATTCAGGATCCTACTAATGACTGAGACTCAACTTTTCTTAAGATTTTGGTCGATAAAATTTGATCGTCCAAGGGTCACTAGTCCCTTAGGTTTTTCAGGTTTAGAAGGAGGAATTTTGTCTTTTTCAAGTCTTTCCCTATTATTCATTCATGCAGAAATACAAACATTCATTCCTACCTTAAACTCTCACGCAATTCTGCTAGAAAGCGGGCGTATGAGCGAGAATTTTACTCGTTCTTTACACAGGTTATTACCTTCTGTTTTTAATACCCAATTCTCCCTCAGTGAAAAAAACATCAATCAGACATTACTCTTTTTAAAGAGTGACAACACACTCCCCAGAAACGGCGCCAAAATGTTGGGTGCTAACAGGTATCTTTAAAAAGTCCTAATTACCTCACATTAATTATCAACCAGGGTAAGTCCTTTTATCTCAAGTGTGTACACAATATGTGCAAGCTATTCATACAAAGAGTAATGCTAAATACAATCATTTAATATAGATACAATCATAAATCTTGAAGCTCAAAAGGAAGTGATTCATCTACGCATTATAACCCCAAACTGTAATTCATTCTTAATTCAACTAATTCAAATGATAGTCAACCGAGAGCACTGAAGCACTAACTGAGCTCTTTCAGATAGATCTAAACTATTCAACAGAAAGAAGGTATTGGAAATAACTATATACACTTTAAATAATCAAACTCAATTATTTTAACTAGCAAATAATTCTTTAAGGAAATAAACTGGAAATGTGTATTCAATGGACATAAATACCAGAGATTCGAATTATCAAAGGTACTGCAATTGTAAAGTGGAAAAGTAGAATATACTTGCAATAACTAGAAAAGTATAACAAAAGAAACAATAGTGAGATTCACCAAGGACTGGGCCCTTAGCCACCAGCGAATACTGCTTAAATACTCCAAAATATGTGAATGAACAACAACACGAACTATACATTAATCATCGCAGTCAATTAACATCACAATCCAATCTTGTTGTTCAGAACTATGTTCTGTGAATTATAATTACGAAAAATGTAGAAATGAAAGATACATCATATCAATATTCAAGAACTAGCTCTCCCTGTCCCTTTATAGCTGGAAAGGAAGGATAAATGCGATCCCTCAAGATCAGGGGATCCTGAGGGATCCATAAAAAAATGCCATCCTTGGACAGTGCTAATATTTGACTGATTTGTCTTCTGATTTGACCGCGTTCAACGTGTCTTCTTTCCCATGATTAGGTCCTATTGTTTCTTCTTGTAAACATGCATTATTTCATCTATTATTTTCAGCATAAAAGCAATGAGAATTAGTTTGGGCGGTTAAATCGTATCGAAATAATTTTTTGTTCATTATTCATCAAAATAATTTCATTATATTATTATATTATGGCACAATATGGGTAAGGAAGAGGGAAAAGGACAGTAATCAAGAGTAAATACATACCTATTGCAAGGCTCAACAATCCCCAAGTAGTTTCCTTGTCTATAGAGGCCTTAAGTCAGCTATACGTTGGCCTAGATTTCCCTAAAAGGTTCATGATATTTTATAATTTTATGCCTTCTCATGTTGATATTCCAAAGATAAATCCTCCATACCCCATAGATATATTTTCTAAAGGTTCTAGACATATTATCTCTATGCTATCTTTTATCCTTGGATATTTTACAGATGAGCATACTGATGAATCTGTTCTTGGTTTCTTATCCACCATGTCTCCTGGTCAACCTCCACTAGTCATTTTTTACTATGCTGGTTTCATAGCAGATGCCATCCACTACTAGTTGACTAAATTACCCACAGAAGGAGTATTTAGATATACTTCTTATCTTTTTCATTTGTTCCTATTCTTTCAAGCAGAAAAATTTCCAGTCACTTTGTAAAAAATGGATATAGAGGGAAAACCTCTATCAATTATTTTTTGGACTTCATTGCTGAGAAAATAATGTAATGATTTCACCTATTTAGATTTTTCAGAGCTATTTTTGCGTCCAAAAATGACCATATTGAATGAATCATAGCAGCCAAGGATCAGTGAAGAAATGAAAATAATTGTATAGCTTTCAGAGTAGAACAAGGTTGGATATTGGTACCTCTATGAAAAAAACACTGAATTAAGGATTTTTGGGTCAAATTTGTTACCCTACAAGTTTCCCAAGCATGTGTGTATGAGAATTTTTGCATTAGAATATCTTAGATTCTCAATTCATATTCAATTAACTTTATGGCATCCAAGAAAAAGACCCAATTTAAGTTAAAAAATCAAATTGGTTGATTTATCTGCAACCACAGGGACGTTGAAAAGGAAGCGACAAAGATGCTATCGGAATTCAGATTTGAAGAGAGTTTTCCATGGAATTATGATCCACAAGGGATCTTAAGCCAAATAAGAGTGAAATGTAAATTAACACCATTTATCCATGAGTCAAAGCCTGAAATAGAAAAATTTTCCAATCAAGATGAATGGATTGAAAACACCTTGATAGAGGCAGCAAGCCAAAAAGGTACAACACAAGCATTATAAGTTACCAAGCAGCTAGAAACATCAAGTAAAAGAGTCAAGGAAGAAGGAGAGTACACAACAGAGACAACAACTGAGACTAAATTTAAAATAATCTATAACAAAATGCCCTAGCTCAGTTTAGTTGATAAGGAGAAAGTAACAATTGATATTGATGAGACAGATGCTCCAGTGAACAATGATGATATAGCAACAACCATAATCAATGAAACACTTGTGGAAATTCAAAAATAAAAACCAGTAAATCAAGATGACAGATAGATGATTGAGAAGAAACATAGCTTGGAAGCCTCTTCCTCACAGTCACCTGAGCAAAAGGACTTGGACACCAAATAAAATTACAAGCAAATTAAGCAGAAAAATGAAGAGATAAAGACAGAAATATACTCTCAATTCTTGAAACATAAGCCTGGCAATCATAATAGATTATTATTAGTATTTTATTATTCCAACAATAAAATGATGATGTCATTTCTACAGCCTACTACCTCAATACCAAAAACAATATCAGACTATAAAAAGGTTGATCTTGAGGTAGACACAGAAAAAATCCATGAGTTGGACCAAATTGAGTTCCATAGGCAGAGCTCTGAAATGTTATATTCTACAGTGGAAACTAAAGAAATGAGTGCTAATAAACTCCAAAATACCATCCTCAAAATTCAAGACCAAATGAAGATGGAGAAAGCTTCACTATATGCCAAGGATCTAAGGATCAAAGTCTTAGAGGAACTAGTATTACAGGTGGGATATGATCCCTCAAACATCAAAGCAAAAGAATTATTGATTAAGAAAAATAATGAAGGTATAATAGCTTTGAGGAAACAACTCAAACTTCCTCAAAGTGAGCATCAAAAAGCAAAGGAAGTCCTCCAGGATCAAAGTGAAAAAGAGGAAATGATGAAACTAATACTTCAATTAATAGCTCAAATTAGGGATATGGAAACACAAATGGACAAGATAGTCCGAGAAAGAGAGACTATAAAAGAGCCAGAAACTCCTAAAATTCCTACAGTCATCCCAGTGATTACTAAAACAATGCCTTCTACCTTACGAGAAAATTTAGCACCAAAGGGCCCACTGGCAACTGCAGTGGCAGTGACTTCTACCACTATTTCAGCTATAGAATCTTCTACCATAGTTGTACAACATACAAATGAAGCCAACCATATAGTAAAAGAAATGGAAGATATGTCATTGAAGACAAATGAAATAAACAGATTAAACAAGATTATTGAAAATACTGAGAGTGCAAATAAAACAGCTCAGGTTAATGCCAAAACTCATGAACAGAAAGCTATCAAACTAGGGGAGCAACTCAAAAATCTACAAAAGGAATTGACTTTCACAGAGCATATCTCCTACATCAAAAATCATCTTTGGACCAACATCACTAAATCCATTCATAATCAATGGCATTCAATTCAAGTAATATTTGAGAAGAAAGAATTGTTATTGGCAGGTCAAGTAGAGATACAGAAGACCAAAGATGAATGGTCTGATAAACCTTAACAGACATTAAAGCTCATTACATTTCTCAATAGCAAGAATAGAGAATAACTTGAGGAACTTCAAGTATTAGAAAAGAAAGATACAATCCTACAAGTCAAGAAGGTGATCACTAAAAATAACTTGATGAAGAATCTTGAAGAAAAGTGTGAAGCCATGAAGCTTGCCATAACTAGATTTATGGTACAGTATAAAAATCTTAGACGGAAAAGCTTACCTAGTATACATTTTTTCAAGGAAAAGCTTATGCCATAGAAGGACTATGACGAAAATATCAGGGAGTTTGCTAAAGAGCAAGTAAACAAGCGGCCAACAAGCAGGACACATAGGCAGCCAATAGCTTCTTGTCATCAAAGCAGTTCTATTTATTTTGGATAAAAGAGGACACCTTGCTGATTTGTTAAGCAGCTGTCCCTTTTTTTATGTAATGATATTTTATTTTTCCTAAGTTAATTCCTAGAATTCTTCTAGGATATTTGTAATAAATTTTGTATAAATACTTCAACTTTAGAAGTATTAAAGTGTGGAATAAAACTTTTTAAGGTTATTATAGACATATTGTTGACTTGAAGGATCTGTGTTTCGACTTTGAGTAGCAGACTGGATCACCTTTTTGGCATCATACTTCGGGATCCCTATGATAAGAAAATATGGAGTGAAGTACTCTCTAAACTTGTCATTTGTAATTTTTCTTTGTTACATGCATACATCTTTATTTTAATTCTAAATCTAAATGTGAAACTAGGAGTATTACTACAGGACATGTTAATAGCACCCTGTTTTTAACAAGTTGTCATTTCTTTGTTTTCTTCTTATTTTTGGTGTTGAGAATTCTTAATTTCTCTCACTCCCATTTTACCTCTGCCTTCTACTTTCATTTTCCATATCAAAGGATCCTTAAGTGCCCTTTATCCCGATCATACCACCTCAAAAACCATTTTTCCCAAGATCTCCAAGGTTATCTATCTTGCCCTTAAGACATTTGACCTTTTAGTCCCTGATCCTAGTTCAGGTAGCTTTATTAGACTCCATAGCCCAATGGACAAGTAGATTTCCCTGTATTTACCCTTCCAGCGATTTGTCCCACCAAAACAATAAATCAAAACCAAAACTTCCCATTCATAAAGCCTAACATTTTTAAATCAAACAAAGATAAATCTTAAAGAGAGAGCCCTCTCTGAACCCTAGGAAGGCTAGATCCTAGAGTTTGAAGTAGGTTTGTGGTTACCTTTAGAGTTCTTTGACTTAAATCCAAAATCCCACAACTTAAGAATTTACTAGAATGATAACAGAAGGTTTCTTACTTGTATACAACTTATGTCAAGTCTTATCATTTAATGATAATGAGAGTGGTATATTTACTAGATATCACACAATATCGACTACCTCTATCGGTAATTCTTGTCGTTGTCAAGATAAATCCCCTCTGCAGACATAAGAAATCTCTCTAGCCCTAGATTGGTTCTAGTAACATGTGATTATATATAACATAAGCTTTCTTAAATAATGATTACAATGCAAAGGGGAAAGAGACATAAATACCTTTTTCCAATCTCTATCCTTGGATCCATTGATGGTGACCTTGATCCATGATCCTTGTAGGCCCGCTTCTCGCTATTAATGGCACGCAAATACCTTTGGATGATTGGGAGACAAAGACAAATTTATTGATACAATATATAATAAATGTAAACACTAGCTATCTATCAGATAAAGGAGTACCAGAATATTTGCATAATCATGTATACAAATATAGAAAGAAAACATCAGATATTATTATTGATAAATTACAAAAGGAGAGATTACAACCAAGCCTTAATGTTGGAGGCATCCCTAGGTGAAAATCAGAGTCCATCACCCAACTCAAAATCATTCCTTCTCCCGTGCACTTAGACTTAATCATGATGAAAGCATGCAAAGGGATGAGAGTTCAGATTAGTTTGACAATGACTAACCAAGATCTAAACATGGGGGAATGAGGGATGTGAATTTATATCAAGGAGAAGGAGGTTGGGATCCCATGAAAGGAGGAGGAAGGCCCACCTTTTAAGGGATTATCCCCAATGGATGAGATCAAGACTATAAAATGAAAGAGCTCGATCTTATCATCTCTCTTCAACAACCAACTCACCGCCCTTGAGCTTCTAGACATTGAAGCTTCTCCTCCATTTGAGGATACACTACTAGAAAGGGGAGAAGCCTAGTTTTCCAATAAATCAGGGCGTTGACAGCACTGGGCTAGAACTGGGATAAGGACATCAACGCGGTCATGGAACCAAGAAGGGTGTTGACCCAGGAAACTAGGAATTTTACCAAGTTTCTCAAGTAATATTTAAAGGAAGTATTCTTTGGATCTTTAAGGGGATATGTATAAATATTTCTTTATGATGGAAACATTGCACAAGATTCGTCATGGGGAATTTTAGGATCAGGGATGGGAAAATGAGTATGGTGATAAATCAATGTGAAACATATGCCCCCTAAAGCATGAAAGAAGAAGAGGGAGTGATGGATGAAATGCTTTATGAACCAAGGCAATGAACACAGACCACCTTAAGAGAACCTGCCAAATAAAACATGTACAATATATGATGTCTCTGGTATAAATATTCCTAACCACTTAATGTTTCAATAGGAATCAAATGACCAATGAGCCCACAGTATGGTCGCATCCATCTGTATAAAAGATATCATAGAAATGGATATGTCACATGGAAGAAACCATCTGTATAGATAGGATCATGTATACAGTCATGAACACTCAATAAATCCTTCCTGCCTAGACCAAAAATCAAATGTGACCCATGATGTAGAACATGGTAGAAACCACATGATTACCAATTAATGATGAAAATTATTAACGGACAAGAGAGAGACCACCAATAATGAGGATGGACCTCAAGATACAACAATAGATTCTACAAGTGTGAATGGATGTGTTGAAGTCGAACACTTGCAGAATTATTTGATCGAAGGCCAATGATTTGAACCAGTTGTCAAACACGAAGAACCTACCATTGAGGCATGCAAGCTCCAAGGTACTTGTTTTATGAAAATCAAAGCTACAGGTAAGTATGCTTTCCCTAAGTGTGGTGTTCACACTTAGAACAATAGAAAGAAATATATTTGGCATTTTCATTAAAATGAATAGATCAAGGAATAAAACGTACCTGTAATCTGTTCACTTTTCCTTACCTCCCTTCAACGTTTTATTGCTCTCAATTGAACTGAACTCACTTTATCGATACCTGCAATGGAAAACAGATGACAAAAAACAACATAAAGGAAAATTATATATTCATGTTAAACAATTTGAATCGATTTCATTTGTAAATACACATTAACATCATTGGCACATGCATTAGGAAATGAACAAATGTCTTTATTATGAAGTAGAAGGAGAAGTTACAACCATTTTTATCAATTCGATATCGCTCACTCGAGCTTCAGTCCCATCCTCATCACTCCTGTAGCATAACATTACATGCAGAAAACACCTCCAAGAGCTGTGATCTCACCAGCATAACTCTACTCAATACAAATTATTGCTCTCTTGTGCACTATCATGAGTGCTCTATTTATAAGTAGATGAAGGTAGTTCGACATAAATGAATCATTGAATGGTATTTCCAAAACTAGATTAAGAGGTTTCCTTGTGCATGGGAATATGAGGATAAGAGGGTTAATGTCTCCATGATGCCCATATTCGAAGCTATCAGATGAGGTGAAATCTGGAACAACTTCTAGAAGCCACTAGAGGTTGGGAAGATTCCTGGAATCCAATGAAAAAATCATTCTGAGTCGACCAACACACCTTGAAGTGGGCCTAGATCCTTGGCAACGGAACCTTTCATGGGAGTAGATGCTCTGAAAAGTAGTTACTACAATATATGGGTGTGTTCATGGCTCAATGAGGCACTTCAACTGGTATCTAATCAGTGAAACTTTCATGAAGGAAAAACATCAATGGGATGACTTGTTTAGGGCATGTAGCAACAAATTTAGAGTATGATAGACCCTAATGGATACTAATATGTGTTTTGCAATGATGCTCAGGTTGACCTGTAACAGCTGCCTCCTAAAACATGAAGTCAAAAATGATAATGCTGATTGAATGCTTTACGATGTGATGAGTAGGATCTGAAGTGGACGGTGACCTACATCAATTACAATACATTACATCATGATATCTTTTTGTCTTGCACATGAATTGCTCTGGGAGGAAAACCCATACATAGCACATAAAATCTCATAGTATCAGAAAGTCTTCTACAGATATAGACCCATGATAGGATGACCATCTCTTTAGTGACCATCGTACGGATGATTTGGTACTACTACTGAAATCGCAACTCAGATGGATGAAACTAGATTCAAATTCTTCTATCTCGTTCACTCGATCACTTAAGTACGAGTATAAACATGAAAATGTGTGATATGAAATCGAACATGGGAATACACTATCTAATTACCATCCAATTTTGTAAGTAGTTAAAATATGCGAGAGAAACCATCGTTGATGGTAATGGTTCTCAAGGTACTGCAGTACATTCTGCATCATGTGAATAGATGATTTGATGTTGAACACCATACAAAGTCTTTCAGTCGAAGGCCTTCGATCTCAACCTATCGCTGGAAGCGAGAAACCTATCATTGATGTAAGCAAGCTCCAAGGTACCTAAAGGTTGTTTCTAAGTCAGCTTCTTGGATGATGTCGACAAGAAGCGACTCATCGTAGGAGGGCCTTGATGTTTTCCCCATCAATGAGACGAAACAAGAGTAATGATTTTAGATAAAAATGTGACTAATGAAGCAATTTTTAGGGATGTCAGTCATTAAATGATGGTTTATGAGTACTGCAAAGGATGAGAAATAATTGAGTGACTTCTCTTGAACATATCAACAACATTGAATGAATTCGCGACATTGACCCAAAATAGAAGTGATCGATGGTGTGATAAACCATAGGTATGATAGGCCATCAAGCATATTACCTAACCCAAAAATCATGGAGATGAAGTGAATAAGTGTCATGTTCAAGAGAAACTTGCTACCATAAAGTGTTTTATCCCTTTCCAATTTTCCCCAGTCATTGTTGACCAGTACCTCTTTGTTTTTTAACAATCTTGAGGAGGATAACATATTCTTGATGTATAATTCCACCCTTTGGGTGAATCCAGCGCTATTTGATGCTTTAACGAGTATAGAAAAGTTAAAACTTGATCTTGTCATGATGGAAAATTCCATCACTATTTGATGTTTTAAGGACTCTAACAACAGTGAAAACTTGGTCCTTTTTCATATTTAGAGAGTTTGAAAAAGGGACAAAAAGAAAACTCCACAAGTTATTTTTTGTAAAATAGTCCCTCAGATCAAAAAAAGCATAAAATAATACCTGAGGGAACCTCCTAGACATGTTCAAATAGGGTTTTCCTTTTTCGTAAAAATAATTTATCTCTATCCAGAAAATGGATAAACTTATATTGAGTAGATGTCATTTCAATTCCTTTTACGAGTTTCAAAGGACAAGTGCTCAACAATATTTTCATGTTTTGGGAGTCTGAAAAGAGCTGAAAGAGAACACCAGGGGGGTTCCTTCTTATTTTTTAACAAAAATCGAAAAAGAGATAAAAGTACTCTCAGATGGACGACTTTCAATTTCATTAACGAGCAGCAAAAGACAGAAAAAATCTGGAATTTTCATGCGTTTTAGAGCATTAAAGAGAGAAAAATAATCTCAGCATTTTCATGAGTTTAACAAGTCTTGAAAATAATAACCGAAATGGAGTCGAGATAGTTTCATTTTTATACAATCTTGAAACAGAGGAAAATTGTCCTTGAGATTTGTTTCATTTTTTAACGAGCTTGAAACAGGAAAAAGAACTATGCTCATGACCTGATTTATTTTTTAACAAGGATGACACAGTAGAAGAACTATCCTCATGACCTGATTCATTTTTTTAACAAGGTTGACGCCGTAAAACAACTATCCTCAAGACTTGATTCATTTTTTAATGAGTTTGACACAGTAAAATAAATACCCTCAAGACCTGATTCATTTTTATAATGAGGTTGACAATGTAAACGAACTATCCTCAAGACCTAATTTCACCTAGCTTCTCTATTTCAGAATCATTGGGAATCTTCCTTAAATCAGATTAAATGTAAGATATCATATTGTAGGTCTATATTTTTGTGATTTCCACTGATTTCATAGGCAACGGTAATGAAAGGTGCCCATTAGGGAAGAATCGTTAAAGAATCCTACACCAATGTTCTAAAGAGATGGTGGGGGTCCATGAACAAATGGAACACTTCCAGTTTCCTAGGAACCAGAGGTGAAGAAGGATATTTGATCAATGACTCAAATTCCTCCCTTATGGGTGAATATGACCATATGAAAGTAAGTAGATACAACTGTAGCCATAACGTAAACCCATGGTCTTGCAAGTAATATATTGTAGTTAAGGGGTTCGTCAACCACCTCAACTTCAATAGTTACTGATTTTCCCCCTAGTTTGGCTTGTAGGTTACCAATAATTCTACAAGGCTTATATGTATGACTGTCAAAAGCTTTGAATGTCATAGGTGATTGTGACAAAGTCGGTGAGCGAGGTGAATTCTAGCAACTAATAGAAATGATACAAGTAGATGTGCCTTCATCAATAATAGTGCTATGAATGAGATGATTCAGGAGAATGTTAATTGTGCTCGTAGTTGTGGCAGATAGCCCGTGTGATTAAAGAATACAATATTTGAATCTGTTGGATCAATTCCACCAATTGCAGATAAAAAAGCCTACTTTTAGGATGGACAATTTTGAAGAACCTCAAGCATTGACATAGAAGAAGATGACTGAGCCAAATCTTCTACTATGTTACAATTTTGATTTGCATGAGCATAAGGATTGAATGTAGAATTATGAACAACTCCTTTCAACGGCCTTATTGTTAACTCTGGAATAATAGACAGTGGAGCCGAGTAAGATGAAGTCGAAGTGGAAGTGGTAGGTTGATTTGTAGCCTGACCATTTGATGCCGACATCTGATTAATGTAATATTTACTTTGAGTAGACACTGAAGCATTAGTTTTGGGCTTACTGGTGGACAACATAGGCACTTGTGAACTAGAAGCAGGATCCACAACAAACATATGTGTTTCCAGGTTTGGAAAAGGATTTCTCAACATTGTAGATCTGGCAGAAGTCTTAAGAAGCTTTGAGACTTCTGAGCGGTGAGGAAAATCTCACATAAAATTCTCCTTATTACATATCAATCAAGGGTAACAAGTTTTACAAAAAGAACCAGATGAATTAGATGATTTTTCAAGTGGGGGTGAATTTGATTTCTTCTTTTATTTCCCCTTTTTCTTACTTCCAGGATGCTTGTCACTTTTTCCTTTGTCATATGACACGACATTTATTTCAGAAGAAGACAAAAAAATATTTTCATAGAGCGTGTCAGAATGAGTGTAGTTCAAATCCAAATACTGGGCATGAGAAATTACTTTCCCTTTAGTGACAAAACCGCCTTTGGCCACATCCTCAGTGGTAGATGGCAACAATGAATTTATAAACCACTCAACTAAAAGTTGACCAAGAACAAATGTTTTAACCATTTGATGACAATGATGACACTGATGTATATGATCTGATATATGAGTAGCATTTATCTGTTTAAAGCTAGTCAAAAGTTTCATTCCAGTTTCATATCTAATGCGTAACTAGAAGTGAGTTAAAAAAGTGGTGGCTAAAGTTGTAAAGTTATCAAAAGAAGCTCGTGGTAATTCAATGTACCACTTTGCAGCTGAACCAATAAGTGTTCACTGGAAAAGACACAATCTAACATAATCATCATTTAAGGAATTATTTGAACACCATAAATCATAAGTCATGGCATGTGTAGATGTTTCTTCTCTAGAATCTCCATTGAATTTTGTAATGTCAAAGGGTAATTTATGAGGAATCACAGGCCACCAAGGAAAATAATGAATGCGATCATTGGTGAGCTAGTTTAAATCAAGTAAATCTAATGTTGCAACAAATGACAACTTTCGATTTAGGTCAGGTTAAGCATAACCAGGATAAGATGGAATTTCCTGGGTAATAGACCACTGTGTACCAAAAAATGGATTCTATTATTGGTAACCCAAATGGGGGTAGGATTATTTACCAAGACTTGGATAACGTTGAAATCTTGGAATGGTTGTTGTGGCTACCATGGAATCTGATAAAAATGTTTCTCACCATGATAATTTGGACTAGGATGTGAATATACTAGGCTAGTAGAAGCCTATGACAAAGGTAAAGTAGCTTGCAATTGTGAAATTCCCAATACATATGGTTGTTGAATACTAGCCTGGAAAGACAGAGTCTGTAGACCTGAAACTTGAGGGTTAAGGGTTGAAGGACCCACTTGATAAGACTGAGCAACAACCATAGAAGAAATAACAGGCATAGTAGGCGCATATGCAACAGGTTGAACTAGTTGATATTGATACCAAACCGTTTGTAGCTGAATAGGAAAAGTAGGTTGCCATTGACAGATAGGCATTCCAACATATGATTGACCTAAAAAATACAGAGTACTACCATATGGACCGAATATCATTTGCCCCCAAACATATGGAGTATAAGGATATTGCACATGCCGACTTTCATATGATGGGTATCCAACATATACTGAATAAGATGGATGTAATTGGATGGAACATCCTGATATTGAGCTGAGTGTGTCAATAAAAGATCAGGTCATTCAGTACTCGTAAGAAATGAACCAAATATAATTCCAAATGATGACATGGGAAAATTCCATGGACAAGAGGAGACCGTAGATTAGGTTCCATTTAAAGCCTAGTAACCCAGTGGGACAGACAGACCACCATAAAGATGAGACTCAGGTGTCATAGAAAACATCAAAGATGAAGCAACTGTAGATGATGTTGCAGCTATAACAGATGGTACAGTCTGAGATGTTTTCTCTTCCTTGGTTAAATAACCCAACAAATACTCTAATGAATCTACGAGAACTTTAGAGTGAAAAGGATCAACTAGAGCAGAGTAGGTCAAACGAGGAAAAGTCGTATATAAATGAAGCCCCGACCCAAAATGAGTGGGAGATGAAGGGGTCATCTCTTCCTGAATTTATTCCTCTATTGAAATAAAACCAAATGGAAGTACTTCACCATCAGGCACAAGATAAATTTAAGGTGGTAAACTTTTCGGTAAAGAGGGAGACTAAATGGTTATAGACTACTAAGGATGAGACGATTTCAGGGGAACAACTTCTTGTTTTTCAACTTCAGGATCAAAATGCTCTCGTAAAATAACAATGGGTTCCAGATCGACTTCTAGTTGAAAAAGCTCAGGTTCTATATTTACCATTTCACTGGATTTAATTTTAGTGTCCTCAAGTAACTATGAGGGTTTCTTCTCGACACTAGCAGATAAACAAGGATCAGTCGAAACGACTCGAGATTTGGTACTAAAAGGATCATATGTCTCTGGTATATTAGATGATGATGTAGCACAAAAGGTTCCAGAGGTACCGGACTCAGTAGGACAAGCACGCCTTCGTCTACTAGGTGTAGCTTCTGGTGGTAAAGGTGGCTTATTCGTTGTCCTATGCACACGACGGGGAAAAGGTTGATCTTCTTCGATGATTGCTGATTTATTTTAAAACAAAAACAAATAAACAAAAAGAGGGTAATTCTAGGAAAAATGTTTACCAAGAAAATAACTACAATATACCACCGCAGTAAACCAAAGACTTATGTACATGCAGGCAATCTCCACGAATGTTATGTTCAGTGGATCACAATGTACAAGGCAGCTAACTCAGTTACCTATGGATAATAAGAAACCTAAAGTTTTCCTCCAAAATATACTCAATGGTACGTGGAGGCCCAATCTATATTAGCGTTGTCTAATACGAAACCGCATAGTGAGAGCATCCCCTTATACTTTCCATAGTAGAACACCACCCTATATACCCGAAAGTATGTGGAAGAGCTCCGATATACTTACGTACATGGAATGAGGTATCAATCACGAAATGTATCTCAGAAAATTAACGACAATTTCTACTTTTAATGATGCTGCAACACGTATTCTAACCTAGACCTCTAAATGTTATCGTTAAGTTACAATGCTTCCTTATATTAATTCAGATAAATTTTATGTTGATCGTGCTTATCATTTTGTCTTTCAGGTTCACCGTAAGATATATTGAACATTCCTAGAATGCAATTGAAATGATAAGCATTCATTTTGATTTGATTTTCGACAATGAAAAACTAGCTAGAATGGATAGAGCAATCAGATTGCAAGCAATCAATAGTGAGCACATCTAAATGAAATTTCCCTAAACTATTCCTATGCAGCACTCACAATCCCTATATGCAAATGCATGTTTTTATTTTCAATTTCTTTTAAGTTTAGATGAACGAAAAAGAAACTATAATGTGAAAAAAATTACTCAACGCTTTCAAGAGAAATGAAGACTGAAATGATAATTCCTCTTTCTGAAAATAAAGAGTTGATAAAATCTAAAATTTAACATTGGAGTTATTCAACATTGACAAATAAAACAAAAATGAACATTGATCAGTCAAATATCCAAAGTGAGGCAAGAATAGGAGAGGTAATCTGGTCTCTAGAGGCAATCAATCACTTAAAACTTCAACATGCAAGACACTAAAATGAATTGAAAGAGACAAAATATGATAGATTTTGGTTGGTCATATGGGCAACGCACCCTTGAGTGTGATATATTGCATTGCAGAGCATTGTACCTAAGGCATCAGTGCTATGCAGAGAGCTATGTCAAGACCAACAGTGTGTGGGTGCCAAAGGGAACTCTCAAAAAATTAAACACACTAATTTTGCTAAAACACATTCAGATGACTCAAATTAAGCAGGTAAAGTCTACTAAATGCTAATTAATAATGATAAAACACCAAGGATGAATCATCGTTCACCAGTAAGGTTTCCAATTTGTTTTACAAAAATCAAACCTATAGACAAGTATGCTTTCCCAAAGTGTGGTGGTCACACTTAGAAAAACACAAAGAAAGATATTTGACCTTTTCCTTGAAATTAATAGATAAGGGAAGAAAACCTACTTGTAATATGTTCTCTTTTCCTCACCTCCATTTGTCATTTTGTCGCTCTCAATCAAATTGAACTCGCATGGCTAGGACCTATAATGGAAAATAGAAGATAAAAAATGACATAAAGGAAAATGATCTATGCATGTTAAACAAATTGAATCAATTGCATTTTTAAATACACATATTACATCATTGACACATGCATTAGGAAAGGAAAAAATGTCTTTATTATGAAGTATAAGGAAAAGTTACAACTAGTTGGCACAATTCCATGTCACTCACTCCAGCTTCAGTCCCATCCTCATCACACCAACATCATCACTCCAGCAACATAACACTACATGCAGACAACACCTCCAATAGTTGTGATCTCACCATCATAACTCTACTTAATACAAATTCTTACTCTCTTTTTCACTATGATGAATGCTCTATTTATAAGTAGATGATGGTAGTTTTGCATAAATGAATCATTGAATGGAATTTCCAAAAATGGATGAAGAGGTTTCCTTTTTCATGGGACTAGGAGGATAAGAGGTTTAATGGCTCCATGTTGTCCATATTCGAAGCTATCATATGAGGTGAAAGTTGGAACAACTTCTAGAAGCCCCTAGAGGTTGGGAAGATTCTTGGAATCCAATGAAAAATTGACTCCCAGTTGACCAATGCACCTTAAAGTGGGCCTAGATCATTTGTGACATAGCCTTGCATGGGATTAGATGTTATGCAAATCAGTTACTGCAGTCTAGCGGTGCGTTTATGGCTTAATGAGGCACTTCAACTCACATCTAAGTAGTTAAACTTTCTTGGAGGAGAAACATCAATGGGATGACTTGTTTAGGGCATGTAGCAACTAATTTAGAGTATGATAGACCCTAATGGATATTGATATGTGTTTTGGGATGATGCCAAAATTTACTTGTAATAATAATGAAAGAATTCTCTAAACCACTTTCCTAGATAATGAGCTGAAGTCGATAAGAAGTAATTCGTCGAAGGAGGGCCATAATGATTCCCACATCATTGACTCAAAACATTAGATATATTAAGATGATAGGAGTGATTTTGGATTGTATCATAGGATTTTAGATATGTAGAAGATGTTTGACAAAAAGAACTTCTCTTGAACATATTGGCGATACAACTCGAAAGTTTTGTAGCATTTGACTCAAATAGGATTATAGGTCATGTTAAAAAAAATGGTAATAAAATAAGAGGCAAAAGGATTTAGGAAAACCATGGAGGCAAAGTGACGAATGTAGGATGTCCCCAACCTGACACGAATTTCATATGAGTGTCAAGTTCAAGAGCGACAAGCTGCCGAAAATATACAAAGGATGTTCAATTTCAATTTTCTCTTGTTATTTATAATGAGTACCTCTTTATTTTTTATAGCCAAAGTGAAGAGGATAGCATATTCTTATCATGTAAGTACATTCTTCAAATGAATCCATCCTAGTAATTTTAATGAGCCCTAGGCAGGAGGAACTCGGTCTCGTCATGGTGATAATTCTTTCGTCGTTTAATCTTTAACAAGTCCAAAAAAAGGTAAACTCGGTAAATTTTCATGTTTAGGGAGTTTGAAAAGAAACAAAAATAAAAATCCATCATGTCCCTTTTCGTAAATCATCTCTCTAATCCAAAAATGTAGAAAACTATGTCTCAGAGAACCTCTTGACCATGTTCCATCAAGGTATTCCTTTTTCATAAATAGTAAATCTCAACTCAAAAAAGGGGTAAACATATATTGAGATCATGTCAATTCATTCACTTTGACAAGTTGGAAATGACAAGTACTCGATAATCTTTTCATGTTTTGAGAGTCAAAAAAGAGATTAAATTTGAATCCTCCTAGAGGAATAAGTGGTATAAAGGGTGGCAACTAGTTTCAGTAATGGTGGAACTGTTCAAACATGTGAAGGTCAGGAGGTTGGCTAATAAGACCAATTAATCGTAGTGGTTCCTCAGAAAAGGGTAAAAAAACCTAGTGAAAGTGTATGATTGACCAAACAGATAGTGACGATGGAATGAGAAAACCAAGGGTCATCCGGAAAATGAGGCAGATAAAAGGGAAATCATGAGAGATGTAAAATGAGGATGGTTTCATTTTTACAAAATATTGAAACATGGGAAACTCTTCTTGAAATTGGTTTCATTTTTTCACAATCCTGAAACATGAGGAAAAAACTATGCTTGGGAATTTGTTTCATTTTTACACAAGCCTGAAATGGAGAGAAACTATGCTTGAGAGTTATTCAATTTTTACACAAGCTTGAAACATAGATAAACCATGCTTGGATCAAGGTTTTCATACCCCTAGCATGGTGACTCAATTCTAGGTACATGCCACCCTAGATTCATTTCATTCACCTATGTATAATACTAGTTACTAACAGGTGGATGGAATGAAGGTTCATTTATGAGATCAAGTGAAAGACTTGATAGGGATTTTATTAGATCTAGTCAAAGACACGAATTGAACGAAGATTTGTTTCATTTTTTAATGAGGTTGAACAGTAAAATACCTATCTTCATGACACCTTGATTCATTTCTAAGGAGCTTGACACAACAACAGGAACTTTGCTTCGATACCTTGTTTCATTTTTTAAGGAGCTTGACACAAGAAAAGGGACTTTGCTCCAAAGACCTTATCATAACCCATAAGAGGTCATGGCTTCCAAGAGTTTCTCATCATATGGGAGAAAAGCACTCTGGAAATCTGTATCCAATTCCCCACTACATGGTGCACTATATAAATAAATGGATTATTAGTAGACACAGGTATGGAATAGGTTGCCACAGAATTAACCTGTGGTAGGGAAGATACCACTGGAATGTAAGAACCATTATGGGATGATGGTTTATTTGGAGCTAGATTAGGACCAATTAACGAAAGCTCATAATTGGTCACAATTCTTCCTTCATGTGGAAAAAAAATACCACTAAAGAGGACAAAAGAGCTCCCATGACATAAGTATAGTCCTGCCCAAGGATTAAGTTAAAATCCAAAGGGTCCTAGAAAACCATCACGTTTATATAGACAGTCTTTCCTCCCAAAATAATGGGTAACTTAGGAAGGATCCCTAATGGTTGATTGGTTCCTATGTTAAACGCTGACAAATTCTAGGTAACATGCACAAGTTGTGGAGAACCAAAATCTTGCCAAGTGGTTGTATGACCACATTATAGGCCTGTACGGTGATATGAAAGGGCGTGCAAGAAGGAAGATGATATCCTGTTAGTTGACTCCAATCAAATAAAGTGACCAGACTACTTAGAGAGGGTGTCATGGGAGCGGTAGAATTACCCCCTTGTGTTATATGAATAGGAGGATCACCCTCCTCTACCATGGGAATAGGAGGATTTCCCTCCAATTAATGGGAATCTAAATAAACAAAAATAACCTAAGTGGTATGAGTTTCACTCATTATGGGAAAATCACAATCCACTGAGCATGTAACTAGGTCAAGCATTTTCTCAACCAATGGTTGGTCGAGAACAGACCCGCGAGGTTCACTTTCGGGGAGATTGGGATTAACTAGAGATGAATTCTGATTATTCATTGGATCAAATAGCGGAGGATCAGAGGAAAGCTTGCGGTAGCCAGGAGGAAGAAAATTTGAGAAACAGTAAGGTTATCAAACACTTTCGAGTCTCCATCCATATAAGGACAAAGGTGAATAAGATGATTCCCTTCACATAACCTATATGGAAATTTTACTTTACCCTTTTTCCCATGGGCCTTATTATCACTATTTGAGGGTTTATCACCAACATGATCTCCAGAGGCTGATGACAAAGGTTGATTTGTGTCGATAGACCACATTTATAGCACCCTGGGAATACCAAAACAATATCTAAGAATATGGTCACCGTTACATAACTTGACAGAGAATTTGACTTTGCATGATGGATTGGAAGGTTTTTCAACATCAATTTCATTAGTATATTGGTTCCCCCATTTATTATTTTTTTTCTTCTTCTTCTTAACTTCTTGGTTTCTAGAATCCATACTTTGACCAGGCGAAGAGGAAGGACGAGGTGTAGAAACAAGTGAAGAAGGAGAGGGACCAATGCTAGGATCATCATGAGTTTGAAATTTTTCAGGTGGAGGAAAACCTGGTTGAGAAGCAGCTTGGACATTCAGAGCCATGGGGGTTGAAAATAACCAAACTTGGAATCCAATGGTTAATCCAAAGAGGAAAAATGTTTCCCTATAGGGAGTACCAACATTTCCAAAAGAAGGAAAAGGACTAGGGTTCCCATCCAAGGGGATTCCTTGATTGGTAAACTTAGGCACTACTTCCATTAATCTCAACCTAATATCTTCTAAAGAGTTGTGCATGGGTAAGATGTTATTCTGTGGGTGATAAATTTTAGAAATTAAACACAAAATAAATAAAAAAGGGTGAACTAGGCATAAGGGATTACCAGGTATCCATGAACTACAATATACACCTTAGAAAACAAATTTACCAAGGACTTAACGTATGAAAACCAATCTCCCTGAATGTTGTGTTTGGTGTATCACATCTACAAGGTGGCTGACTCGATTACCTATTGCAGGTTTGCAACCTAGTGGTGTCTCCAAAAATATACGTGATGGTACGTGGGAGTCCAGTCTGTATTAGTGTTGTCTAATGCATAATAGTTCAATGAGAGTGTCCCAAATATACTTATCATACATCAATATACTTCCATACGTGGGACAGGATATCACCCCCAGATTGTAACCCATATCGTTAGCGACCGATCCTACACTTAACGACGCTGGAACAAGTCTCTTGCCTAGACCACTAAATATTCTCATTATTTCCAATGCTCCTAAGGTAAATTGGGTTCATTTTAAGTTGATATTGATTAAAGTATCAGTTTCAAGGCTCAAAATGAATGTTACCTAAATCCTTACAATGAAAACTAAATGCGAGAAAATAAGCTTTAAATTTGGATGAATTCTAAACTACTTAGGGAAGAGACAAACAAGAACACACTCAATGCAACAATGATAATGCCCCCAAACTATTTCAGAGTCACGAAAATGCAATTATTTTCAAATTGAATTCACTTTCCCAAAAAATTCAACTTAATTGAAAATCAAAAGGCCTTTCCTTTCACTAAGATGCACGAAATATTATTTTTTTGTTTTTCACTTTAAAATGAAAGAAAAACAAATGAACAAAGGAAGAAATGCAAAATCTCTTTACTTTTCTTTCAATTGAACCAAATAAAAATCACTTTAAAGACTGCACAAATGAAATTATTTTCACTTTTCTTAGAACAACAAGAATAATATAAATCAAAAACAAAAAAGAAAATAACTTCCAATTTCTTTTGAATTTAGACAAAACACACTATTCTAGACATGCATGTCAAAAAAACAGTAATCTCGTGCATCAGAAATGCATAGATGACCAAAGCATACACCAATTATCTTCAAAAAAAGACAAGAAAAATGTGACAACCAATGTTTGAAATGGAAAAACGTTCCCAAAGCAATGAAACAAACTCACTCATTGGAGATAGGTAATTCAAACACACAACAATAAGATCACTAAGATCTCATAGACTCCCTCAAGGGCTAGGACACACTAGATAATTAGAGGGGAAATTCAAAGTTTCCCAAGGCTGAGATCAACGCTTCTGTACTGGGAAAAAGGGTGCTAAAAGGACAATCAACGCGATTTTACTATATAGAATAGTGTTGCTGATCCAGATTTATGCAGGAACACAACAGAATACAAAATAACCATAAACATAGAAAGACAGCAGAAATAAGGCTTCATTTCATTAATATCAAATCATAGAAATATGCTTAGAAACATGATCGAAATAAAATAGCTAGGGTGCTAGTATCTAATCTCTGAGAAGAGATGTGGCGACTACAGACCTCTGAACTGTATTACAATGAGGCTGGAGGGCCTATTTATTATGGAGAAACAATGGACAATTCTAAATTTCTAAAAACCTGACCCTAGGAGATGAAGCGCCAAAACTATGGGCCCCATTTGGGTAAGTTGGTGTTTCAAATTCCCAATGAGGTAACTTCAGCATACTATCTCCGTTTGGGGCTTCAAAACAACTCCAGAAGTTCAAGACTCGAAAAACTGCTAAAAATAGTAAGTTGTGAAAAAAAACTGAAAGAGAAAATGGTGGGGCCCCAAGTGGAATAGGCTGGTGGCCACCAATATCCACCTGGATCATTCCTCCCCCATTAGGAAGCAATGGTCCCCATTGCGTTGAGTTCCTCCATGAGATGAGGAGACTTCTGTTGAACTTGGTCCCTAGTGAACCACTTGCCTTGGTGTAGGAGTTGGCCAGCTTTGACAACCCGATACAGTTGGATCTTCTGTCAGCGAGTGTTCTTAATTTGCATGTTCATGACACAGTCTGTGGTGGCCTGTTCCATGCAATCTGGGTTTAAATATTTTGGTGTGAGCTCTTCTGCAATGTTGGAGGTGTCCAATAGAGGTGGGAAGTAGGGACGAAGGCGGTCTACATTGAATACTGGGTGCAGACCAAGGAATGGTGGAATACTAAGATCGAAGGCATTGTTCCCTATAGCCTTGGTGATGGTGTATGGCCCATATCAGAGCGAGCGAATCTTGCGGTGGGGTCCAGTGAGGCGCTCCTTTTGCAAATGTAGCCACACTTTTTTTCCCACCTGGAAGTTGTGTGGCACCCGGTGTTGATCATGTCGTTGCTTGTACTTAGCATTGGCTCTATCCAATATGTCATGAACCTATTGGTGGATCTGTTGAATGCACTCGATGAAGTTGTTTGCTTTGTCAGCTTCAGACTGGACATGAGTCGAATCGGCCTGAGTAGCTGCAAATGGAATGGCTACATCAATGGGACATAGTGGCTGGAATCCCAAGCCCACCTAAAAGGGGCTATGGCCGGTTGAGCTGTGGAGAGCCCGATTATAACTCTGTTGTACATAGGGAAGGCTCTCATCCCATGTTCATGGATTATTTGAATTTTACATGCGTATAATTTGTATAATCATCCTGTTGACAACCTTTGTCAGGCCATCAGTTTGGAAATGGAAAGTTGTGGACTTGGTGAGATTGGTGTCCAACATTGACCAGAGGCTGGACCAAAATGTGCTGAGGAACCTGCTATCATGATCTGATATGATAGACTGTGGGATCCCAAAGTGCACCCACACTCATTCAAAGAAGATTTTAGCAGTGGCTTTTGCTGTGATATTCTTCTTGTAGGCCACCATAATGGTCATCTTTGAGAATCTGTCAATGATCACGAAAACACAGTCGTTTCCATGCTTAGTAGAAGGAAGGCCTGACATGTAATCCATGGATATGGATTCCCAAGGTCAACTAGGGGTAGGTAGTGGAGTATAGAGCCCTTGCTTCTTGATGGTCGGTTTGGTAATGGTGCAAGCAGTGCAGGATCTGATGTATTTCCCGACATCCTGTCGAAGGTTCGGCTAATAGAAATACTTCTGCAGTACTGCCACTGTTTTCTCGACCCCAAAATTCCCAGTGACTCGACTGTAGTGTGCTTCCCATATCATCTTGCCACACTCGCTTCAAGGAACACAAAGGTGTCCCAGGTGACATAATAGTGCATCTTGGAGGTGAAAATTTGGAACTTACATACCCCCCAAGAGTGCCTTGTATGTGTAGATGAATTCTGGATTTCTCTTGTAGAGAAGCGGCCAATCAGAAGTATGATGCCCACAAGAGTTGATAACAATGGTTATGGCCATGATCGGTGGTCGGCTAAGGCAATCTGCAACATTATTGGTGCTACCCTTCTTGCACTTGATGTTCAAATGAAATTGTTGTAGATATGTGGACCACTTCTGATGGAAATTGTTCTGCAACTTCCCTTATGTCTGTATGAACTATAGGGGTCAGTGGTCTGTGTGGATGATTTTCTCCTTCCCCAAAATGTAATGCTTCCATTGTCGACAAGCTTGCACAATGGAATATATTTCTTTGTCATAAGTGGGATAATTTCGAACTGTGTCGAACAATGTCTCACTATGATATGCCACTGGATGCCCCTGTTGAGTAAAAACTACCCCAATAGCATAGTCAGAGGCATCTGTCTCGATATCAAATGGTTGTTGCAAGTCTGGTAATGTGAGCACTGGGGCAGAACAGAGGCAATGCTTCAATTCTACGAACGCCTTCTGTTGAGATTTTGACCAACATAATTTTGCTTTCGCTCCTCCCTTGGTGACTTGACTCAAGGGCCAAGTGATATGAGAGAATCCCAACACAAACCTGCAGTAGACCCAGAAAGCTGCGAAGCTCTGTTAAGGTGGTTGGGGCTGGCCAATCCCGAATGACTTGGATCTTGGCTGGATCCACATGCACCCCCCTTTCATCAATAATTTATCCTAGATATTTAACCTGGGTCATGCCAAAGGTGCACTTCTCCAAATTGGGACACTGTTTGTGTTGCCATAGTGTTTGGAGGACTTCACGGATGTGGTGGAGGTGCTCTTCCCAAGTTTCTCTGCAAATAATAATGTCATCCAAGTATACCACATTTGTGTTTCTTTAGTGTTTGGAGGACTTCTCGGATGTGGTGGAGGTGCTCTTCCAAAGTCTGGCTGAAGATAAGAATTTCATCCAAGTATACCACTAAAAATGAGTTGGTGAATGGATGCAAGATGTCATCCATCAACCTCATGAAGGTTGCAGGAGCACTTTTCAATCTGAAAGGCATGACGAGCCATTCAAAAAGGCCTTCCATGGCTTTGAAGGTAGTATTCCACACATCAGAGGGTTCGATTAGTACCTGATGATTCCCAGACTTCAATTCGATCTTGCTGAAATATTTTTCCCCTTTCAATTGGTCCAGAAGGTCATCAATCCATGGGATCGGGTACCTATTCCGGATAGTGATCTTATTCAGTGCCTGATAATAAATATAGAGTCTCCAAGTCCCATCCTTATTTTGTACCAACACGATCGGGCTCCCACAGGGCGATGAACTTGGCCATATGTGACCTTTCTACAGTAGCTCCTGAATCTGCCTCTTGATTTCATCATTCTCCAAAAAAAAGTGCCTATAGATCGGTCCATTGGGTAGTGGCGCACCTAGGGTCAGGTCAATGGGGTGCTTGACCTGACAGTGTAGAGGCACCCCTGTGGGTGAGGTGAAGATGTCCCCATACTCCTCCATAATATTGTCCATTTTTTGTTGTCGTGCAGAGGAGCCATGTCTGGAGGTCGTGGCCACAGTCTTCTTCTTTCCCTGGGGGCATATCATCAGGAAAAAAATTTTCCTGGTTTAGGAAATGAGCTTACTGCATTTTTTTCAATAACCAGAGAGTTCGATTAGTACCTGATGATTCCCAGACTTCAATTCGATCTTGCTGAAATATTTTTCCCCTTTCAATTGGTCCAGAAGGTCATCAATCCATGGGATCGGGTACCTATTCCGGATAGTGATCTTATTCAGTGCCTGATAATCAACATAGAGTCTCCAAGTCCCATCCTTATTTTGTACCAACATGATCGGGCTCCCACAGGGCGATGAACTTGGCCATATGTGACCTTTCTACAGTAGCTCCTGAATCTGCCTCTTGATTTCATCATTCTCCAAAAAAAAGTGCCTATAGATCGGTCCATTGGGTAGCGGCGCACCTAGGGTCAGGTCAATGGGGTGCTTGACCTGACAGTGTAGAGGCACCCCTGTGGGTGAGGTGAAGATGTCCCCATACTCCTCCATAATACTGTCCATTTTTTGTTTTCGTGCAGAGGAGCCATGTCTGGAGGTCGTGGCCACAGTCTTCTTCTTTCCCTGGGGGCAGATCATCAGGAAAAAAAATTTCCTGGTTTAGGAAATGAGCTTACTGCATTTTTTTCAATAACCAAAGAGATAGTGGGAGGCGGTGGTACCTCTAGTATCCTGTACAATTTATCTCCCAAAGTAACAATAACAGCGCGAGGCCAGGACTCATACACAACATGTCGCTTCCACAAGTATGGTTGGCCTAATAATACATCAAAAACATCAATGGGATCAATGTCACACAATACCTCATCCGTGAAGGGCTTGATGCTATAGGGAAGTCAGCTCTGTTGGTTGACATGGAGATCTCGTCCTTGGTGAAGCCACCTGATGGTGTATGGTTGTGGGTGCAATGTAGTCGACAAGCCCAACCGCTTCATGACATCTACTGAAATGAGGTTATTTTGGCTCCCATTTTAAAAAATGAACCGTAGTGCGGAACCCTTTACCCACATCTAGGAGGGGAAGAGATGCTCTGCCTCCTCTGGATCTTCTGGTTCCTCCTTCTGGATCTTTGTAGTGGCAACAGTGGCATCGGGCTCCACATCAATAATCTACGTCCCTTTGTCATTCACCTTGTCAGGTTCTGATTCAGAGTCGGAGCATGCATATGATTCAAAAGACCTCATCTCGCCCACTAGCGATTGCTTGGCCTGACACTCACTTGTGTTGTGAGTGGAGCTCTTATGGAACTCACACCACTTGCCCGCGTCCTTATTTGGCTTCGCGGTGTTGTTCTTTGCTTGTTTCTTTGGTAGGTTTTCTTGGGTGCCATGCCTTAGCTTTGTCATTTTTCTTGTGGTTTGGGGGCACCTTTTCTTACTTTTGATTCGCAGATCCAAAGTCTCGCTTCTTCTGTTTGAATTTCTGCTCAATCTTGGCAGCATACCGGTATGTTGTACCAAGCGAAGAGATGTCAAGGAACTCCATTTCCTCTTGAATGTATCTGTGCAGACAACTACGATACTTTAGCACCAAATGTTTCTCTGAATCTTTGATACCAAATTTTGTGCGCAAGGTATGGAACAGATTCATTAGCTCATGCATATCTTGATCCCTTTGTTGTCGCAACGTGGTCCATTGTATGTAGTTGTCCTCATAGCTCCCCACAGGATAGTATTGTTCCTTGATGTCATCTCAGAAAGAATTCCAATTGGGTACGACTGAGACCAAAGAGGGTTCTGTCTCGTCATTTTTTTCATAGTAGGTTTCCCACCAATCCTTGACATGGGGGGTAGCTTTGAGGAGTGAAAAAATAATCTTCTCTCGATAAGAAAAGTCATGAACCGAGAAATAACCTTCTAATATATTCAACCATCTATCTACGGCATTTGCATCTATTTGACCCTCAAATATGGGAATGTCAAAGTTTACTTGTACCTTAAAGGGAGTCGCACCTCCAGAGTGGCTTCTAGATGCAAATGCGCCGTCAGTGGGAAGTCGTTGAAGGATCTGGGCAAAGTTATCCATCATCGCGTTCCTTTATTTTTTGAGGGCCTCCTCAAGAAATAATTTGATAGGATCTCCTGCTCCCTCATCTTTCTTTTCATCCCCCATGGGCGTCCATTGGGGTTTGCAAGGCTGATCTTGTAAAGGTTCCAGCATATCAAGCCCTAAATCCTTATACCCCGACCTCGTTGGGGACATGCAAAGAAGGATCGAGAAAAAAACAAACATGGCTCTCATACCACTGATCTGGATTTATGCAGGAACGCAACAGAATACATAAATAACCATAAACATAGAAATACAACAGAAATAAGGCTTCATTTCATTAATATAAAATCATAGAAATATGCTTACAAACATGATCAAAATAAAATAGCTAGGGTGCTGGTATCGAATCTCTGAGAAGAGATGTGGCGACTAAAGACCTCTGAACTGTATTACAATGATGTTCGAGGGCCTATTTATTATGGAGAAACAATGTAGAATTCTAAACTTCCAAAAACCTAACCCTAGGAGATGAAGTGCCAAAAATATGGGCCCCGTTTGGGTAAGTTGGTGTTTCAACTTCCCAGGGACGTAACTTTGGCATACTATCTCCATTTGGGGCTTCAAAACGGCTCTGGAAGTTTAGGACTCGAAAAACTACTAAAAATAGTAAGTTGTGAAAAAAACTGAAAGAGAGAATGGTGGGGCCCGAAGTGGAATAGGTGGGTGGCCACCAATATCCACCTGGATCAGTTGTCAGTGCTACTGTGAGGAAAAAAAGGCATTGGTCGCTAAAATTAAGGAAAACTAAGAAAGATTATCACAAACACACCAGACCTGACACAATGGAGTGACATACAACATTTACAAAATCTGAGAGAGACCTAAGGAAATTTAAATTTCATAAATCGGAGAAACTGATCCAAGATTAGTTTGGGGAAGGAGGAATTAAAAGGCTAAATCTCCCAGTCGAGTCACTAGTTCTATTGTCAATATAAATCCCCTTTATGGACAAAGACAATCTCTCTATCCTTAGAGTGGGTCTAGCAACACTACATTCTTTCTAACATAATAATTCTTAACTAATTATTACAATACAAAGAGGAAAGAGACATAAATACCTTTTCCCAATCTCTATTCTTGGATCCATTTATGGTGACCTCGATCCATGACCCTTATAGGCCTGCTTCCCACTATTGATGGCACGCGAATACCTGTGGATGATCAAGAGACAACAACAAACATGATACAATATATAATAAATGTAAACATTATCTATCTAGCAGACCAAGGAGTGACATAATATTTGCATAATCATGTAGACAAATATAGAAAGAAAACATCAAATGTTATTATTGATAAATTAAAAAAGGAGAGCCTATAACTAGCCCTTGATGTTGGAGGCATCCTTAGGTGAAAATATGAGTCCTTCACCCAGGTCAAAATCATTCCCTCTCCCATGCACTTAGGCTTAATCATGATGCAAGCATGCAAATGGATCAGAGTTCAGATGAGTTTGACAATGGCCAACCAAGCTCCAAACTTGGGGGAATGAGGGATGTGAATATATAGCAAGGAGAAGGAGGTTGGGAGCCCATGAAACGAGGAGGAAGGCCCACTTTCTAAGGGATGATCCCCCATGGATGAGATCAAGGCTCTAAAATGAAATAGCTCGACCTTATCATCTCTCTTCAACAACAACCTTGCCACCCTTGAGCTTCTAGAGGTAGAAGCTTATCCTCCATTTGAGGAAGCACTACCAAAAAGGGGATCAAAAAAGTCTTCCAATAAATATGGAGCTGACAGAACTAAGATAAGGACATTAGCATGGTCATTGCACCAGGAAGGGTGCTAACCTGGGAAACTAAGAATTTGACCAAGATTCTCCAATAATATTTCAAGGAATTCTTATTTGGATCTTCAAGGGGATATGTCAGCATATTTATCGATGATGGAAACATTGCATAGGATTCATCATGAGGCATTTCAGGACCAGGGACAGGAAAATGAGCATGGTGAAAGATTACTATGAAACACTTGTCCTAACCCAACATCACTAAGCATGGTCCTTTCTTTCCCTATCAACATATTGTTAATCCTTTTTGAAACTCCATTTTTCTAAGATGTGTATAGAAAGATTATTTTTCCTTCTTATACCATACTTCTTACAATTGTTTTAATTCGTTCTTGTGGAATTTGCCACAATTATCTATACTCAACGACTTAATTTTCTTTGCTATATTTTTATTTCTCAAAAAGATTATATTTCCTCTTGATTAAATAAATCCATTTATTCCTTGAAATATATATATATATATGATATGAAACTCAAATGTCTTAGATCTAATCGAGGAGGAGAATATACTTCAAATGCATTCCTTGAATTTTGTGAACAACATGACATAAAAAGACAATTTTCTGTAGCTGGAACTCCACAACAAAATGGCATAGCAGAAAGAATGAATAGAACAGTTCAACAAATGGCTAGAGCTATGCTTGATGATTCTGGAACACCTGACAGTTTTTGGGGAGAAGCAACACATACAGCAGTAAACATTCTCAAAAAGGCACATGTTCGTGTAAATAGTGACAAAACTCCATATGAACTCTGGTATGGTAATTCTCCATCTGTGAAGCATTTTAGAGTTTTTGGAAGTAATTTTTTATCAAAAATAATGATGAAAAACTTGGCAAGTTTGAACCCAGAGCAGATGAAGGAATACTTCTTGGTTACTCCTCTACGAGTAGAGCATATAAATGTTACAATAAAAGACTTCGAAATATTGTTGAATGTATTGATGAGTCTCCTGCAGCCCCAAAGGAAGAAAAACAAACAACAAATGAAGACGATGGTGACTTATGTCCTTCTACAACAAATAGAAATGATATATACAGTGAACCCAATGAAGAACCTGAAGATGATTTATCTGAAAAGGCTCCATCCAGATATGTTCAAAAGAATCATCCAGAATCTCAAATCTTGGGAGATAAGGGATCAGGTGTACAAACAAGAAGGACTCTTGTGGGATCTTCTAGCTATCTCGCATTTCTATCTACTATTGAACCTCACAATGTCAATCAAGCTTGCAAATATGAATGTTGGGTTCAAGCCATGAATGAAGAGCTTGATCAAATTGAAAAGAATCACACTTGGGAATTAGTACCAAGACATCATAACAAAAATGTCATTGGAACTAAATGGATATTCAAAAACAAGTTAAATGAGAATGTGGATGTTGTAAGAAATAAAGCTAGACTTGTTTGCAAGGGGTATACTCAAAAAGAAGGTATAGACTTTGAAGAAACTTTTGCTCTTGTAGCTAGACTTGAAGCCATAAGAATGTTTCTTTCTTTTTCAAGTTCTCAACAAATCAAAGTTTATCAAATGGATGTTAAATCTGCATTTCTCAACGGTGATCTAGAAGAAGAAGTTTATATAGAACAACCAGAAGGGTTCATTTTTGGAAATGATGAAAATCTTGTTTGTAGACTTAAAAAGGCTCTATATGGTCTCAAACAAGCTCCAAGGGCATGGTATTATCGTCTTGACAAATATCTTCATCAACAAGGTTTTTCAAAGGGATCTACTGATAGCAACTTGTACACAAAAATTGAAAATGAAAAACTATTGATTGTGATTGTATATGTTGATGATATCATTTTTGGAAGTAATGAAGAATCTATGAGTCAGAAATTTGCTTCTGTTATGCAGCAAGAATTTGAAATGTCTTTACTTGGGGAACTAACATTATTTCTTGGCTTGCAAGTGCAACAAGCAACAGATGGCATATTCTTATCACAAGCAAAATATCTTAAGCAAATTCTGAAGAAGTATGGCATGGAAGAATGCAAACCTGTAAGTACACCAATGATAACCGGATGTAATCTTAGTTCTCATGATGATTCTCCCCCGGTGAATCAACCAGAATACAGATCAATGATAGGAAGTCTGCTTTATCTCACTGGGACTAGACCAGACATTATGCATGCAGTTGGGATTGTTGGACGATTCCAAGCTAATCCAAAAGAGTCTCACCTTCAGGCTATCAAAAGAATATTCAAATATCTACAAGGAACTCAAGACTTTGGACTATGGTATCCAAAGAATGCTGATCTTACTCTTCATGCTTACACTGATGCAGATTGGGCTGGAAATGTTGATGATCGGAAAAGCACTAGTGGTGGTGCATTCTATATGGGGCTCCGGTTAGTATCTTGGTTTAGCAAGAAGAAAAACTCTATTGCCTTACCTACAGCAGAAGCAGAATATGTGGTTGTCGCATCATGTTGTACGCAACTTCTTTGGATGATGCAAACCTTACAAGACTTTCAAATCAAGTGCTCACCTCCTATCTCCATTATGTGTGATAATACAAGTGCCATCAGTATTTCAAAGAATCCTGTTATGCATTCAAAGACCAAGCACATTCCCATCAAGTATCACTTCTTACGTGAACAAGTGCTTGAACAAAAGGTGAAGCTGGAGTATGTTCCCTCCAAAGAACAAGTGGTTGATATATTTACCAAACCTCTACCCAGGGAAGTGCTCGAATATCTCAGACAGAAGCTGGGAGTAGTCTCTGCCATGAAGAAAATCAGAACTGCTTAAATTCAAAAGATTAAATTGGATATGCAGGTTTCCTGAAAGATAGTCGCGTATATACGCGAGTTCATACAAAGAAAACCACGTATGGTTAGTTGCTGACAAATTTTACTTGGGATCAGCATTCTTCAGCACAACTGCAGTGCTGTTTGGTATCTCTGATGTTGTATGGTATCTCTGATGATGTTTAAGCTCTTATATTTCTGTTTCATTCTCTGATTTTGGGTAAAGATGCCTTGATGATTGGCTGTTAAAAGTGTTCAGGTTGCACAAGCTAAGGAGGAGTTTTGGTCATATGGAAAGGATGCATTGGATGCACAGTTTCAGAGGGAGCATTAGCCTTGCTGAATGAAATGCATTGTTGGCATTATGATGATTCTGAATTATGATCTCTTTCTTGAGGTCCTTTGGTTTTTGGTGCAAAAGGTCATATTTGTAATTTGATGAAAAGGTCAGGTTGAGACCTATGATGTAAATTTGTAATATTCAGTCATGTAAGGACTTGAGTCAAATTTGTAAACCCACTTGGTTGGGTAGTTGATTCAAAATGTGTAAACCCACGTGGTTGGGTACTTGAGTCACATATGTAAATCCACTTGGTTGGATCTTTGATGCAAGTATGAGTCCTTGGTGATAGGAAAGGTCATAAATTCATGTACTTCATTGCAAAATATGTTTGAAGACTCAACATGAACTCAGGGGGAGCATGGTAACTTCAGTGCACATGAGAAGAAAAACCTTGTTTTGGTTGTTGATCCGCCCTTTGCCCTTGATGCCAAAGGGGGAGAGCAACATGGTGTTTGAATAGGGGGAGAGTTTCATAATGTTTGCATAATGGTTATAATCAATGTATCTATCAGTTGTGATGATCAAACACCATCATGGGTTGCCATCAAGTCCAAAGGGGGAGATTTTTGGCATATGTTGTCCTTGATGGCAACCTACTTGATGAAATAAGATTATTTTTGGCTATATGATGCAGAGTGTTGTCCCTGATGGCAACCTACTGGATAAAGTTGATGACAGCCTAACCTGATGAAGATTAGAAGAAAGGAAAAATGATAAATATGATGTGTCACAAGGCATACACGGGTTTTTTAAGGAGAAGTAGTGTATGCACGCGGAAAAGTACGTACCAAGTCGCGTATGGCTATTTGCGCTCTAAATTTATAAATCCAGGGGTGTTACCATGGTATTGACCCATTGTATTGAGTGCTGGAATATCTATTTGATCCCGTCCAGGAATACCATTAGTAGTGGTGTGGTTTTGGCTGATGGTATTGATAAAGGCTAAACCTATATAAGGAGTAAATAATAATACTGCAAGTGGAGCAAGTGTCTGGGCATTAATGAATACTTCACTCTGAAGTATATATGGATGGTTGAATTCTATTCTTAATTGATAGATCTGAATCTATGATGCACCTATGAATATGATGAAGGTTCAAGATCTCTAGATCTAGAAATTATGAATCTCTAGGATGATCTGAAAAGAAGTAATGAAGACCTGGCACAAATCTAATGAAGAAATTGAAGGAATCTGGGTAAGTTCATAGATCTGATTTGTTCTGCAAAGTTTATCTTTTATAGATCTATACGCGGGTTCATTTCATGAAAAGTGCGTGTATACGCGGATCTGGTTCAATAAAAGAGCGTATGGACAGTTAGGCTTTTTCTTTGAAAAATACACAGATGTATACGCGGATTCGTTTCATGAAAAGCGCATGTATACGCGGGTCTGATTAAATAAAAGTGTGTATGTTATCTAAACTAATGATTGCTCAAGGTTGAATGTGTTTCTACATATCTATTCTGAATTCTGGGTTATCTCTGATATTCTGGTTACAGTGGTTTCACTGTTCTGGTTGAATCATTGGGTGAAGTATATTTGTTGATAAGTGAAGGGATGTGTTGAAGCTGTTTGATCCAGTTTGAAAATTGATGAAACGTGGTCTGCAGTGGTACTGAGGGTCAAGCCTTCAGTGAGGGGGTTGGAGCTCCCTTCCAGTGGTAGCTAGTAAACGAGAGCAGGGGGTAGTAGCTCCCTTCCAGGAGAGGCTGGTAAATGAGAGTAGGGGGTTGTAGCTCCCTTCCAGGAGAGGCTGGTAAATGAGAGAAGGTTGTAGCCTTCTGCAGGTGGGTGCCTGCGTGCTAGTATGAGTCTGTGCCAGTACATGGTTGTAAGAAGTTTTCTTTACATAATAAATATTGAAGATTGAGACGATGGCAGTGGTGGTTTTCTCCCAAATTGGGTTTCCACCTTAAATCCTGGTGTTCATGTGTGTTGCTTATGTGTAATGATTTATTCTGCTCTTACTGCATCTGTTTATTGCTTACTATACATCTGATGAATGAATGATACAATGATCCAAGTTAAGAATTAAATGCAATAATTATATCTCTGGAAATACATGAGTTGTCTGAAGGATATCCGCGTGTATACGTGAGTTTTATTCAGTAAAGTAGCGTATGGGTTGTAGAGAAAGAAAAAGTTAAAATTTTTTATGTCTGCACTAAATACTGATTCACCCCCCCTCTCAGTATTTTTCCCAACATTATAATCTGATTTTCATGATATGTAGTGATCCAATGGTTCATTCTCTCCTTGATATAACCAACACTTGATCCATGGCTTAACCCCCTATTGGTCCATGATATCTATTTAAAGAGTATGGAGGGTCATTTTTCTGGTGACCATTTATGAGAGAAGCTTATGTAAATTTTCTTTCTTTATATTAATAAATTTCTTGAAGTGGCCGCGTTGGCTCAAAACGTGGATTGTTTCCCTCTTCGAAGGTTTCAACCACATCAAATACTGGTGTATTGATCTGTGATCTATTTGTGAGCGGTGATTT
The DNA here is from genome assembly GCA_034641835.2 of Pinus albicaulis. Lineage (NCBI taxonomy): Eukaryota > Viridiplantae > Streptophyta > Pinopsida > Pinales > Pinaceae > Pinus > Pinus albicaulis. The sequence continues at coordinate 998,057,018 of CM076580.1, read as the reverse complement.
TGGTGTTTGACCTATAGAACGTACCATATAAATTCCTACAATAATTTGTCCTTTATCTACCAAATAAACATCTCTTAACCATCATAAACAAATTTTTCAATTTATTTCTTCCTTAATAACCCCAATTACACAAAGATTCTTAAAATCCTATAGCAGAGAAAAGGAAACTAAATGTCTTGTTGGGAAAAATACTGAGAGGGGGGTGAATCAGTATTTCGGGCTGAACAATTTTTCTTTTATTTCTCTTAAAAACATATGTTTCAGTACTACATCCAACAGGTATGACCTGATATCTTATTATGTATTTACTTTGAGAATTGCATCAGATAAGAATTAAGCATGAAAAGAAATAACAGAACAAATCGTCAAACGTAAAAAACACATATGAACACTAGGATTTAAGGTGGAAACCCAATTCGGGAGAAAACCACCGCTGCTGTAATCTCAGTCTTCAAAATTTATTATAGAGAAAACGTTTTACAATATATGCTGGTGCAGACTTATACTAGCACGCAGGCACCCACCTGCAGAAGGCTACAACCTTCTCTTGTTTACCAGCTACCACTGGAAGGGAGCTACAACCCCCTTTCTGAAGGCTTCGACCCTCAGCACTACTGTGGACCACGTTTCATCAATTTTCATACAGGATCCACCAGTTTCCATACGTCATACATTGCCAGTCACCAGATTTATTTATTTTCTATATAATCACACAAACGAAATATTTATCATCGTCAGATCATTCTATCCATGGGTGCATCGTATTTTCAGATTTATCAGTTAAGACCAGAGCTCTCCCATACAGATATTCCTTGGAGAAATTGTTCATTCAGAATCCTTACAATGCACACCCCGTTCTTTTTCTTTCTTCTCCTTATATAGCTTTCCATTTATTAAAACTATGGGTTAAAACCATGAACTGCTGACAGTATTCCTTTTAGTTTATCCCACGGGGCTTTTGATCTTTTATTTTAATTAAATAAATAATTTTTAACATAACTTTAGTATTAAAGTTTACCCTTCGCATTTTAATCCTTCCAAATAATATGGTAAACCTTTGACCCCGGGCCCACAAATATAGTCAATAGCCAATCAGATACGCGCATGGTACCATAGGTAAACTTTGCACAAGTCCAACGCTCGATCACTGTTAGATTAGCAAGCTTCCATATCAACGGTGTATATGCATATCGCTCGACCTCCAATACCGATCGTTAACGTGCGATGGCCCGTTGTACTTGTGTTAATCTCCGCGCACCTTTAACAAATGACGATCGTCCGATGACCCCTTCCTAAATCAATGGCGCTCAACGATATCACTGGGCATCCTGGGTTGAAGTATAACGCGCAATGGCACACGGTGAAAAGTGGTTTTGTGAAGTCGGATAGGGACGCGTGTCGAGCATTCTATGGAATCACTCCTCACCAGGAAATACCACTTGCCCGACGAGAGCGGTGCGATAAAAACCGTAAATCGTCATTACTGTTATTTTCGCAAGGTTCCGCCTTCTTCGCTCAAGGTTCCACTCCCCCTGCTTGATTATTGTAACTTGACTTATTTACTCTGACATCGCTTGCGCTCTTCATCAACAGATTAACCCATCATTTTATTTATTGAGTCTTGACATCAGTTCGATGCAATCTTCATAACATCCATAATATATAACACCAGAAATTCACACCAGATTCCCTTTGTGACCTTAAATTCGTTCTTGATTCATCGTTCCACCTCTTCATGCTCCATTCTGGTTCCACAAGCACCAATGTACAGTTGCCATACCATGTTTCATTGTTCCAGGCAATTTTCCAACGTATCTCCTCTGTTGCTTGTTTGTGTTCCTTGACCGATACTTTCTCTGTTCCTTTGATCAGATGCTCCTTTGTAGGCAATGCCTTTTCCATCAATGACAATATTCCAACAATCTCCCCCTTTGGAATTGATGGAAATATGCTTCCTCCGTAATACTCTTTCTCTATTTATCTTATATAAGCCCTTATTTTCTTTTCCTCCCCCTTTGACATCAATGGCAAAGGGTTGATCGAGATCCTTTGTACCAACAATACCATGCTCCCCCAAAGATCATGTTGCATCTTCATAATATAATAAGATGACTTATAAATGCCAACAATGCATCTTTGTCTTATGACCAATGCTTCCCCTTAGCCTGTGCATTCATAGATGCCCAATCGACACCTCATACCCAATTTAATCTTATGTATTTAAGTAGACCTGATCCTCTGCATGGCAGAGACTACTCCCAGTTTCTGTCTGAGATATTCAAACGCTTCCCTGGGTAGAGGTTTGGTAAATATATCAACAAATTTTTCTTTGGAGGAAACATACTCCAATTTCACCTTTTGTTCAAGCACTTGTTCACGTAAGAAGTGATATTTGATAGGAATGTGCTTGGTCTTGGAATGCATAACAAGATTCTTTGAGATACTGATGGCACTTGTATTATCACACATAATGGATATAGGAGGTGAACATTTGATTTGAAAGTCTTGTAGGGTTTTTATCATACATAGAAGTTGATTGCAACATGATGTTGCAGCCACATATTTTTCTTCTACTGTAGATAAGGCAATAGAGCTTTTCTTCTTGCTAAACCAAGATACTAACCAAGGCCCCATATAGAATGCACCACCACTAGTGCTTTTCCAATCATCAACACTTCCAGCCCAATCTGCATCAGTGTATGCATGAAGAGTAATATCATCATTCTTTGGATACCATAGTCCAAAGTCTTGAGTTCCTTGTAGATATTTGAATATTCTTTTCACAGCCTGAAGATGAGACTCTTTTGGATTAGCTTGGAATCGTCCAACAATCCCAACTGCATGCATGATGTCTGGTCTTTTCCCAGTGAGATAAAGTAGACTTCCTATCATATATTTGTATTCAAGTTGATTCACCCTGGGAGAATCATCATTAGAACTGAGATTACATCCGGTTATCATTGGTGTACTTACAGGTTTGCAATATTCCATGCCATACTTCTTCAGGATTTGCTTGAGGTATTTTGCTTGTGATAAGAATATGCCATCTGTTGTTTGTTGTACTTGCAAGCCAAGAAAGAATGTTAGTTCCCAAGCAAAGACATTTCAAATTCTTGCTGCATATCAGAAGCAAATTTCTGACTCATAGATTCTTTGTTACTTCCAAAAATGATATCATCAACATATACAACCACAATAAATAGTTTGTCATTTTCAGTTTTTGTGTATAAGTTGTTGTCAACAGACCATTTTGAAAATCCTTGTTGATGAAGATATTTGTAAAGACGATAGTACCATGCCCTTGGAGCTTGTTTGAGACCATATAGAGCCTTTTTAAGATTACAAACATTTTTTTCATCATTTCCCAAAATGAATCCTTCTGGTTGTTCTATATAAACTTTTTATTCTAGATCACCATTGAGAAAAGAAGATTTAACATCCATTTGATAAACTTTGAATTGTTGGAAGCTTGAAAATGCAAGAAACATTCTTATGGCTTCAAGTCTGGCTACAGGAGCAAAAGTTTCTTCAAAGTCTATACCTTCTTGTTGAGCATACTCTTTGCAAACAAGTCTAGCTTTATTTCTTATAACATCCCCATTCTCATTTAACTTGTTTTTGAATACCCATTTAGTTCCAATGACATTTTTGTCATGAGGTCTTGGTACTAATTCCCAAGTGTGATTCTTCTCCATTTGATCAAGCTCTTCATCCATGGCTTGAATCCAAAAATCATCTTTGCAGGCTTGACTGACATTGTGTGGTTCAATAGTGGACATAAATTCCAGATTGCTAGAAGACCCCACAAGAGTCCTTCTTGTTTGTACACCTGATCCCTTTTCTCCCAAGATTTGAGACTCTAGATGATTCTTTTGAACATATCTAGATGGAGCCTTTTCAGACAAATCATGTTCGGGTTCTTCACTGGGTTCACTGTTTGTATCATTACTATTTGATCTAGAAGGATATGTGTCATCATCATCTTCATCTGTTGTTTGCTTTTCTTCTTTTGGAGCTATAAGAGACTCATCAATAACAACATCAATACATTAAACAATCTTCCGAAGTCTTTTAGTGTAACATTTATATGCCATACTCCTAGAGGAGTAAACAAGAAATATTCCTTCATCTGCTCTGTGTTCGAACTTGCCAAGTTTTTCATCATTATTCTTGATAAAGCATTTTCTTCCAAAAATTCTAAAATGCTTTATAGTGGGAGGATTACCATACCAGAGTTCATATGGAGTTTTATCACTATTTAAATGAACATGTGCCTTGTTGAGAATGTTTACTACTGTATGTGCTGCTTCTCCCCAAAATGTGTCAGGTGTTCGGGAATCATCAAGCATAGCTCTAGCCATTTTTTGAACTGTTTTGTTGATTCTTTCTGCAACGCCATTCTGCTGTGGAGTGCCAGCTACAGAAAAATGTCTTTTTATGCCATGTTGTTCACAAAATTCAAGGAATTCATTGGATGTATATTATCCTCCTCGATCATATCTGAGACACTTTATTTTTAGATCTAATTCATTCTCAACTAGAGCTTTGAAGATCTAAAATTTCTCAAATGCTTCATCTTTGTCTTTAAGCAGCCCAATCCAACACATTCTAGAGAAATCATCAATAAATAAGATATAGTATTCTTCACCACATGGTGAATTTTTCCTCATAGGTCCACATATGTCCGTATGAATGAGTTCAAGAGGCTTACTTGATGATCCTTCCTTGGCATTAAATTGTACCCTAGTTTTCTTGCCGAATCGGAAAGATTTGCATATGATATTTCCAGGTAGAGTAATATTGGGAACATCACGAACAGCTTTAAGTTTGCTTGATTTGTTGATTTGTGAGAAGCTCAGATGCCCCAACCTTCTATGCCATAGCCAATTTTCTAAAGATTTACTCAAATAACATTTTTCTTTGGGGTTCTTCAATATATACAGATTTTTGGGAGTTATTTTTCCTTTTATAATTGCTTTACCTGTATCAATATCATGTACCACACATTATTTTTAACTAAAGACAACTTCAGTTCCTTGATCACACATTTGACTTACACTTAACAAGTTATGCTTTAATCCATCCACATACATAACTTCATTAGATTTCACCTTTTCTCTTAGAAAAACAGAGCCTTTTCCCTTAATGACCACAGGAGTATCATTCCCAAACGTAACATTTTTTCCTTTTTCTAGAGTACTATATGCAAGACGTTTGTCTTTATCACCTGTCATGTGTCTTGAGAATCCACTATCGATGTAACATTGGTTTTCTTCATCTTCTACAAATAATGCTATGCCACAATTTTCAACTTGTAATTCCTTATTTTTTCATACTTTTGTGCTTGAAGGTACATGTTCTTTTGGCTAAACTTTGCTCCTTCATTCAAATTCTTCATGGCCAAAGTTATTGCAATAAGCACATTCAACTTCATTTTGAAGAGGAGAAAAGTTGTTATAAGTATTCTTCTTTGTTTCAATATCAATTCTTTTATTCCTTGCTTCTCTTGTCATGATGGTTTTATATGCAACACATTGAACAACTTTATGACCAAAATTGTGACATGAGAAACATTTTCCATTGAAGAAGAAATTTCTGCGATCATAAAATCTTCTATATGAATTTACTTGTTGATTGGTGTTTCTTTGAAAGACATTCCTATTAGTGTTCTTTGAATTGAGATGATCATGCTTTATCTGTAAAGATTCTTTATCCCCTTGCTGAGTGGTAGCATGTTGTAGACCAGCTGTAACTTCTTTTAGATAATTTGGTGCTGAAACCTGAGAAGATTCTCCAATATATCCAAGACCTATCTTTATAAGAGGAGAATGTTGTACCTTGATAATCTCATCTAATGTTTTAGATCCTTTAGCAAATCTAAGATTCAGAGTTTTTACTTTCTCAAGTTCTTTTCTTAGACTTACTACCTCACACTCTAATTTCTCATTGTGTTTATCCTTTTCTTCAAGCTGATTTTTTAGAGTTTCTATGATTATTTTACTTTCTTCTCAGCAAGTCTTGAGTTTAATGTTTTCATCAAGAAAATCATTGTCTTCTAGAGCATCCACAAAAGTATCTTTTTCTTCTCTAGATTCTTTTTCAAATTCCATGAGAAGTCTAAGATCTTGTTCACATTCTTCCTCACTATCAGATAGCCCATCACTATCTTCATGAGTGTAGTAACTCTTTCTAGTGCTAACATTATTCTTATTCCTTTTTTCTACTTCCTTCCCTTTTTTATGTGTTTCTTTATAAGGACACTTAGCAGCATAATGAACAACTCTTCCACTATCAAAACATTTGAAAGGAAGCTTACTTCTGAACTGTCCTGTGCCAAGTTGAAGTTTCTTTACAAAGTTTATCTCATCTTCTTCTGAGATATATCCTGATCCTTATGTTTTTTGTACTTTACTTTTGTAGAATTTCTAAAGACTACTTCTTTGACTTCAGAAGGTCCTCCTCTTCTCATTTCATATGTATTTAGTATGCCACGAAGTTGCACCACAGTAAGGTTTTGAAGATCCTGCTTTTCTTCAAGGGCGGAAACTTTTGACTCAAATTTTGTTGTTAGTGATCTTAAGACTTTCTCAACCAAGGTGGATTTGGTTATTGTTTCTCCCTGATTTCTCATACGATTTACAATATCATCAAGTCGTAAAAATAAATTGGCAATGATTTCTTCATTATCCATTTTTAGATTCTCATATTTAATTTTGAGAGTTTGGAGTTTAGCACTTTTTGCCTTTGCATCACCTTCTTAACTTAGAATGATTTTGTCCCATATCGTCTTGGCTATATTCAGCTGCATGAATTTGACAAATTCAGATTCAGTTAGACTTCCCAATAGAGCACTGACCACCTTTGCATTCGTTTCATAGTTCTTTCTTTCTGTCGGATCTGTTGGTACTGCAGCTGGGTATTGATATCCTTGTTCAAAAATTGCCCATACCTCTGCTCCCACAGACTGAAGATAGGATCTCATCCTTGTATTCCATAATATTAAATTGTTTCCGTTAAAAATCGGACGCCTGATAGATGTTATTCCATCATTATTTCTCATCTTGCTTCATCTTCCTTCTAGCGGCTAAGCTTTTTCAGAAGGACCTGCTCTGATACCAATTGTTGGGAAAAATACTGACAGGGGGGTGAATCAATATTTAGCGTTGAACAATTTTTCTTTTCTTTCTCTTAAAAACATATGTTACAATACTGCACCCAACAGGTATGACCTGATATCTTATTATGTCTTTACTTTGAGCATTGCATCAGATAACCATTACGCATGAATAGAAATAACATAACAAATAATCAAACGTAAACAACACATATGAACACCAAGATTTAAGGTGGAAACCCAATTCGGGAGAAAACCACCGCTGCTGTAATCTCAGTCTTCAAAATTTATTATAGAGAACACTTTTTACAATATATGTTGGTGCAAACTTATACCAGCACGCAGACACCCACCTGTAGAAGGCTACAACCTTCTCTTGTTTACCAGCTACCACTGGAAGGGAGCTACAAACCCCTTTCTGAAGGCTTCGACCCTCAGCACTTTTGTGGACCACGTTTCATCAATTTTCATACTGGATCCACCAGTTTCCATACGTCATACATTGTCGGTCACCAGATTTATTTATTTTCTATATACTCACACAAACCAGAGATTTATCATCGTCAAATCATTCTATCCATGGGTGCATCCTAGTTTTAGATTTATCATTTAAGACCAGAGCTCGCCCATACAAATATTCCTTGGAGAAATTGTTCGTTCACAACCCTTACAATGCACACCCCATTCTTTCTCTTTCTTCTCCTTATATAGTTTTCCCTTTATTAAAACCATGGGTTAAAACCATGAACTGCTGACAGTATTCCTTTTAGTTTATCCCACAGAGCTTTTGATATTTTATTTTAATTAAATAAATGATTTTGAACAGAACTTTCGTATTAAATTTAACCCTTCGCATTTTAATCCTTCCAAATAATATGGTAAACTTTTGACCTTGGGCCCACAAATATAGTCAATAGCCAATCAGATACGCGCATGGTACCATAGGTAAACTTTGCGCAAGTCCAGCGCTCGATCACCGTTAGATTAGCAAGCTTCCAGATCAACGGCGTATATGCATATTGCTCGACCTCCAATACTGATCATTAACGTGCGATGGCCCGCTGTACCTGTGTTAATCTCTGCGCAACTTTAAAAAATGACGACCGTCCGATGACCCCTTCCCAGATCAACGACGCTCAACGATATCGCTGGGCATCCTGGGTCGAAGTATAACGCGCGATGTCGCACGGTCAAAAGTGGTTTTGTGAAGTCATACGGGGACGCGTGTTGAGCATTCTATGGAATTGCTCCTCACCAGGAAATACCACTTGCCTGACAAGAGCGATGCGATAAAAACCGAAAACCGCCATTACTATTCCTTTCGCAAGGTTCCTCCTTCTTCGCTCAAGGTTCCACTCCCCCTGCTTGATTATTGTAACTTGACTTATTTACTGTGACATCGCTTGCGCTCTTCATCAACAGATTAACCCATCATTTTGTTTATTGAGGCTTGACACTAGTTCGATGAAATCTTCGTAAAATCCATAATATATAACACCAGAAATTCACACCATATTCCCTTTGTGACCTTAAATTCGTTCTTGATTTGTCGTTCCACCTCTTCATGCTCCATTCTGTTTCCACAAGCACCAATGTACAGTTGCCATACCATGTTTCATTTTTCTAGGAAATTTTCCAACATATCTCCTCTGTTGCTTATTTTTGTTCCTTGACTGATACTTTCTCTGTTCTTTTGATCAGATGCTCCTTTGTAGCCAACGCCTTTGCCATCAATGACAATATTCCAACATGTCTAACATTGGTAAATTTTATATTGATACTGTTGGGGTTGGATTCAACTGTAGGGATCCCACATATACTTCTATAATTCATCAACAACCTGATATCAAGGACCTTTTTTCCAATCATTAGTGGCTAGGTTTCCTTGAAATATTCAGGGATTTCAATGATTAGTCCACTCAGGAATTTTCTCTAAACCTCCAACCAAAAGGAGAGAATAATGCCATGACCATAGTGAGGGGCCTCAATATTATATTGAATGAGTAAATCATTAATATATTCTCCAAAATTCCCCTAGGGGTGAGGTGGAGTGAAGAAGAAAGGATCGAAGCCATCACAACAAAGAAGAACTTCTTCCTCACAAATGAACAACCCGTTAAGGACAAGAATGGAGTAAGAAGAAAAATCATAAGATATCCTTTGGATAAGGTAGTATAACATGTATTAAAGTATATATGAGTTATCATACCATGTCCTAAACTATATATCATGTGAATAAGGACTTAATATTTTCTATGCATTCTAGTTCAGTATGCTTTATTAGCTCAGATTTCAAATGAAATTTCCTATCTAATAAAGATTGGTAATTCCTCACTTTCTCTTCCAATAAATCAAGGAAATGATCTAGAAGATTAAAATAGGTAAGAATCACTACATGGAACACCATCAACTCATAAAATTAATAATCATGGATGCTCTATAAGGTCTCCAAAACCATGTGACTTGGGTTCAATTTTTGGACATGGATAGGGAGGCCTTCCTAAAAACTCAAACACAAGCTCAAATAGATATTTAAGAAGAAAAAATAGAGGGAGAATCCAAAGAAGAAGAAGTTGAAGGTGAAGAATAATAAGGACCAAAAGGGAAACCAAAAAAATAACTACAGGAGGAAGAAGAATAGGGAGAGGAACAAACTAAGTTAAAAACATAACAACAATGCTTGAGGAACACCCAGTCAAGCCTATTGTGACACAAATATAAGAACAAATGACACAATAGGCCATTATAACATCAACAAAACCACAAAATAGAAGGAAAATGTAGCACAAGGAAAGAATTTTAGAGCAAAACATAAAGGAGGAAGTTATTTCCATCTTGGTAGCATTAAGTACCCCAGCTAAACCAAAGAGGAGGAGACCAAGGAAATCCAATATGTACTTTAAGAAGAGAGAAAGCTACAAGACAAGTCAAAGGAAGCCTTAGACATCTTCTCTAACCCCCATAACTATTGAAGAGTCAACCAACCATGAAGGGGAGGAATTAGAAAGAGACAAGAAGAAATCAAAGGAAACAACATCCACAAAAATCAAGGGAAAACAACAAAAAATCCCATAAAAGAGTCCTAGTACCAAAGTGATCAAGATTCATAGAGAGGCCATCAAGATATAGGAAAAATATGCAGTGCCATAGGAAGAAGCAAGAGTGCTACATGAAGAAACAAAAGTGTTATATCATGAATCGAAAGAGCTACATGAAGGTACTGTCCAGATATAGGGAAGGATAGAACAAGTACATGAAGGGACCGTGGGGTTGCAATGAGAAAATATAGACTTGTAAGATCCATATCCCCAATTAGATATTGGATCCTACTAAAAATGGACTGAGTCTAGAAATATACTCCCTACCCATTTTGCAGTCACACTTTTCTTTAGACTAGAGAAGGAGAGGGGTAGGGCCCACAGGTGAATGAAAATTGAAAAATCAAAAGAAATTAAATATGTGGGTATAATGGAGGAGAAAATGAGAAATATTGGGGAATAGATTTTTGCTGTAATATTTAGGGAAACCAATATAAGGGGAAAAATGCAGACATAAAATAGAAGATTGAAGGCACAACTACAAGAAAAAGAGGAGCAACTTTCCACCATGGTAAGTCTATCCATGAAAGTTATGCATTGTAGGAAAGCATAAAAAAATTGCCCATTATTCCTAAGAGACCAATGGTGCCAATTCCAAATTGAGACATTGGCCCAACATGGCTCTCTCTCTTTCCAATGCTACATAAAATTCACTGAATTTTGTCATAAGACCAATGTTGAGGATATAGCTAAAATGTATGAGTTTCACATGCACAATTCAATACTCACTAACTGATGGAGGAGCATTATGGTTCCAAAATTTTGTACATTTAGTAGAATCTAGGGGGGTCATATATTTTCAAGAAATTTTGTTTCCTAGGTATTTAATTAATGTAATTTTAAATATTTTGAGTGATTTTATGTCAGACGCTTAGAATAGGATTTAATTAAATATTGTGATGCACATTTGTAAATGTTCTCGAATGTAGGAGAACATGAGAGATTAGGCTAGTTGATATTTCAAACGGATTGTAAATCCTAGACTTAGGAATTAGTTGATGATTTTGTGGATTTAGAGGATTCTTAGGATTTAGTTGAGAAGATTGAGGATCTGAACCAGAATTGGTTGCAAAACATTTTGTATATACTTGTAAAGCCTCAAAGGAATAAAAAAAATTAATATTCTTAAATAGGAGATTCGATTGTAAGCCTACTGGCATAGAGATAGAGGAAGAGAAAAGGGCCATGTAAAAGGCACATTACGGCAAAGTAAGATTGTAAGCAGGTTTTATTTGTATCTATACATTTATTGATCAAGGAAGAAATCGAATTTTATTGTGACTATGTTTCATTTCTATTATGTGTTGAGTAATCCATAATAGAAAAAAATTGATACCACTGTAATAATTCATTTTAATGAATTCTAATAGAATGAGTAAGTATTTATGAGTGATAAAAGACTTACTGGCTGGGTAGAATCTGTATGATTCTAGTTCGGGAATTAAACAACCATGTGTGAAGCTGATGAGAACAAATAAGTGCAGCTAAAAATTGTGTGCAAGTCGAGATAAAGAAACAAAGCTAAATTCTGGATTCAAAGAAGTGATATAGAATGGTGTTCTGTATTCTGGCTTGAGACAGCGTAATGGTTGTGGATCTGAATGAATAAAAAGAAGTTAAAGCTCAAGAGGAAGTTGTGAAAAAAATATAGAGTTGCAAAAGCGGCGGGAGTCGAAAAACAAAATAAATCGGTTAAGGCAGAAAACCCTTGAAAGATTCTAGAAAAAAAATCAGACGAGAAATATTAAGTTGCAGATTTGAGGTGAAGACGAACAGACCCAATCACATCTCATTTTTCATAAGATGGTTTGCGCTCATCACAATCGGTGTTCATTATATTGACCGGTTAAGCCATCGCAACGTAAAAGATATAAGTTGTGATGCAATGAAGAGGAGCCACGTGCCAGTGGGGTCGATGCGCATATTGCATGGCACATGTGATATGGGGAGTAGCTAATGGTGGAATGCTATATCGTATGATTGCCAAAGTGTGATAATATTTTTGTGTGATGATGTGATGTGATGTCGTCATGATCACAATGCCTCACATCAAAATTATTATTGTTTATGTTTAAATTTATTTCTATGAAGTTGCGACCGATGATAAGGGTGATGCAGAGTATTTGCAATAAATCATAAACTTGCGCACGCTAGAGTATGTGTTTCCTTTAACATGGAATCCTCATAAAAATCTTCAAATTAACCACTTAGATTCAATACAAAATATATATGAAGAGAGAGTCAAACACAAATAAAATACTTGCTTATAATAATAACGAGAAAATTACATCTTCAAACCCTTCTTTGGTTGAATATACATTTGTTGCCTTCTTGGCCCTCACCATTCTTCACATCGCACATTATCCCTATCTACATTTTCCTCTATCCTATTTGTTGGAAAAATACTGAGAGGGGGCGGGGGGGGGGGGGGTGAATCAGTATTTAGAGCTTATATCTTAACTTTAAATTTTTCTTTTTCAGAATTGCATATGCGGCTTTTATGGATTGAACTTGCGTATACATGCGGATATGCCGAAAGAAACTCATGTATACATATATAAATTTCTATTTTATAAAATATCTCAGAAACAGACCTTAAAACAAATTTACCAGTTATGCATCAGGTTAGATAAACAAGAAAAATGTGCAGTAACAGTAGTATAAAACATCACACAAGTGGAACACACATGAACACCGGTATTTAAGGTGGAAACCCAATTCAGGAGAAAACCACCGCTGTTGTCATCTTTGTCTTCAATATTTATTATATGGAAACTATTTACAATATTTTACTACTGCAGACTCATATCACTTCGTAGACTTCTACCTGCAGAAGGCTGCAACCGTCACTCATTTACCAGCTGCTACTACAAGGGAGCTCCAACCCCCTGATCTCATTTACCAGCCACTCTTGGAAGGGAGCTTCAACCCCCTGAACATAACACCAACTTCTATTAGCAGGAAGCTTCTACTTCCATACTGAAGGCTCCAACCCTCAGACCCACTGCAGACCACGTTTCATCATCTTTAATACTGGATCAAACAGCTTCAACACAACCCTTTATCAATAATCATAAAATTTGCCCAATACTTCAATTAGAATAGTGAAAAAACTCTGACCAGAACTTCAGAAATAACCCAAAATTCAGAATAGATATGTAGATACAAACTCAACCCTGAACAGTCATTGATTCAAATGGAATACGCTACTTTGCTTCACTGAAGCCACGTACATACGTGCTTTCCAGCACATCAACCCACATATACTTATGTATATTTTATTATTCAGAAATCCCTAACTGCCATATGCTCTTTTCATGAAATGAACCTACATATATACATGCTTTTGTTGAAACCAACTAGCGTATAGATCTATAAAAAATACATTTTACAGAACAGACCAGATTTATAAAACATACCCAGATTTATTCATTTCCTTCAGCAGACTTGTGCCAGTTCTTCATCATTCCTTTAGTAGGTCATTCTAGAGATTCATCATCATCAGATCTAGAGATCTTGAACCATAATTATATCCATGGGTACACCGTAGATTCATATCTATCAATTAATAACAGAGTTCATCCATGCAGATATTCCTTGGAGAAATTTATTCATCAACAACCCTTACACATGCATACCTTGCACTATGATCTTCTTCTTCTTAAATAGATTTAGATTTTACCAATACGATGAGTCAAAAACACTCTACTTCTGATCGTAATCCTGGACGGAATCAAATATAGAATACAATGCTCAATACTATGGGCGAATACCATGGCAATGCCTCTTGGTATTGTAATTTTAGAGCGCAAAAGGCATACGCGACTTGGAGCGTTCGTTTCCGCATGTATGCACAACTTCTCTTCATAAAAACTCTATATATGCTAACCTTGAATGTATACACGGGTTACCTTCACAAAATTAGCATATACATTGCATCCATATGCAGGTTTCCTTCACAAAATTAGCATATACATTGTGACATATTATATTTATCATTTCTCTGGCACTTTCTAGAGTTCTTTTCTCTGTCACATCTGGACTAATATGTAGCTACATCATTCTTACATATTTAACACATAGGTTGCTTATCATATGCAACTCATCAATTAGGTTTCCATCAAGGACAACTTCATCAAGTAGGTTTCCATCAAGGACAACATATTACATCATATTGCCAAAAATCTCCCCCTTTGGACTTGATGGCAACCACGATGGATGGTGTTTGATCACCACAATGGATTTTAATCATAACCATTATTCACAAACCATGATACTCTCCCCCTTTGACATCAAGGGCAAATGGCAGATCAAAACCAAAACAAATGAGCTCTGTAGACCTGCAGTGCACTGATTTTACCATGCTCCCCTTAAGTTCATGCTGAATATTTAGACAGATTTTTCAATGAAGTACATGACTATAACTCAACCAAGTGTGACCATTCCTATCACCAAGGACTCATACTTACATCAATGATCCAACCAACTGGAATTACATATTTTACTGAACTACCCAACCAAGTGGGTTTAAAAATTTTGACTCAACTATCCAACCAAGTGGGTTTACAAATTTGACCAAGTCCTTACATGACTGAATATAACAATTTACATCACAGGTCTCAACATGAAATTTTCATCAAATTACTTTTTATAAACAATATCAATGAATCTCAATCATGAGATCAGACCAGAGGAAACACTTATAATGCCAACAATGCATCATTTCCCAGAGGACAAGTGCTCCCCCTTAGCTTGTGCATCCTGAATACTTTCAATAGAAAATCATCAAGGCATCTTTATCAACAATATATTTAGAGAATGAAACACAAATGTAAGAACTTGAACATCACTAGAGATACCCAATAGCACCGCAACTATTCTGAAAATGTTGACCCATAAAATTATTCCAGCAAAAAACCATACGCGGTTTTCTGTATATAAACTCGCGTATATATGTGACTGTCCTTTATGAAATTTTCTGAATTTAATCTTCTGAATTTAAGCAGACTTGATCTTCTGAGTGGAAGAGAAAAATCCCAGCTTTTGTCTGAGATATTCAAATGCTTCCCTGGGAAGAGGTTTAGTAAATATATCAGCAACTTGGTCTTTGGAGGGAACATATTCCAATTTCACCTTTTGTTCAAGCACTTGTTCATGTAAGAAGTGATACTTGATAGGAAAGTGCTTGGTTTTGGAATGCATAACAAGATTCTTTGAGATACCGATGGCACTTGTATTATCACACATAATGGATATGGTAGGTGAAAATTTTATTTGAATGTCTTGTAAAGTCTGCATCATCCAAAGAAGTTGTGTGCAACATGATGCGGTAGCCACATATTATGCTTCTGCTGTAGATAAGGCAATAGAGCTTTGCTTCTTACTGAACCAATATACTAATTGGGGCCCTATATAGAATGCACCACCAGTAGTGCTCTTCCAATCTGTTAGACTCCGTCTTGTCAGACTGCTGCAATCAAATTCACCAAGGTTCAGTTCTCCTTATTTGCAGTCATTAAAGAGTAATTCTGCAGTTCAGGGTTTAGTTTTCAGAGGTAGGCTAGAGGAAGCTTCAGTAAGTCTTCATTTCAAGAATGTCATTGTAAATAATGCAGGATTGATTCTTCTTCAAAACCCTGTTTTGAAGAAGAAATCATTAAATGTGGTTTTTTAGAATATGTATCAAATTCTCCAGCTCTTCAAAAGGAAGCAGCTTCTTCAGCTCTTCTCTGCAAAAAACACAAGCAGAAGAAAACAAAACATCATCAGCAATCAGAGGCAAAGTAAGTTACAAGCTATTTGGAGAAGTCTCACTGGAAAGCCCAAACAAACTTCATTGTCACAGATATTGAATCAAATGATTATGTTAGCGTTGGGAATGCCCTGCGTCTTATTGATCAGAGGAATGTGATCCGAGGTGATTTTGTGCTTGTTAGTAGTGACACTGTGAGTAATATGTCTTTGAGGCAAGAGTTCATTCTGAGCAGCATGCTTCTGCCAGATTTTAGGGCTGTTATGGTTGGGCCCCCAAATATTGTAGTTGCAACACCAGCTTGTATTGGGGCATATATTTCTAAATATATTCTTCAGTCTTCATCTCTTGAGGAGTCACTTGCTACGTTGGTTTTAGATGAGATCTTCTTGTCATATGGGTATGAAAGACTTGAAATCTGCGGTTCATTATATTCCACGTCGTTATTAAGTGCATCCTAATATGTAACATTTCAAGATGTCGAAAATGATTCCTCGAGATATCTTTGCCGCTTCGACTAGGCTCTTTGTGAAGCGCAACTTGTCGAGAGGTTTAGCTTACGTTGTGTTGGATTACAGAAGCAATATAGTTAAATGGTATTTGAATAACCAGATGGCCCCAAACTTAAAAGCCAAATCACCATCGTAAACAGTAAGAACAGGACAATTAAGCAATAATAGGGGGGCAGGATTTCCATTTTCTTTCTTTGGCAACTTGGCAATATAGAACGGTATGGCCACGTCAAAGATGTGGAGTTAAATTTCAAGCAAACCGTCCGAGAAGCATCACTAGTTAAATACAAGAAACATTAAAATGAGTTGTGTTTTTGTTATCGCCTGGGCGTAGATTGTAGCTTCGGGACTCCCAAATTCAGCAGAAATCTTGCTTAAGGAGGCACAACTGGCACCATTACCATCATTAGCAGTGCCACATTCACTTCCCCAGAGGGTGGCTGTTCGGGAGTCAACAGGGATGTCGTTTCAGTGGCCATCAGGGCGAGTTCCAGGAGGCTTTCTATCTGATCCTTCAAAGTTGTTAGTTCGTGAAGATGATTCTATCAACAAGTGCGATCCTTTGGGCAGTTCAAGGAAAAAGGCTCTCACCTTTTCCTTAAATCTGACTGCCAATGTCAAAACACCACAGGCAACACAGTCCTCAACAAACAATGTGGCAGGCATCAAAGATACGAGACATACACGTGGGAGTACAAAAGCATATGAATCTTGTTCTACTCCCCCATCCAGGCCTAACTTTGAAGCTACAGAAACTGGTTAAAACACCCAATACCATGCCTATGAAGCGGAAAGCAGTGGACAGGGACATCACAGTTCCATTGTTGAAGCGTCCAACAATCACTGATCCTGGAAACTAATCACCTATCTACATGACACCTAATGTTCGTAAAAATAATCTTTGTGTAGAAACTGATGGGTTTTATACTACTCCAAATTGTGTCTTGCGGGATAAGGTGGATGATGTTAGTTGCATTGGTAATCCTTGTGGTGGGCAGGTGCCAACTTCTTCTTCTCAACCTGGTTTACTAGCAGACCCACAGTCTGGAAACAATGAGCGCGACCCACCTGGGCGTCGAGCGACCCACCTGGGCGTCGAGCGACCCACCTGGGCGTTCTTCGCAGTGCAAAAATACAACGTGAGCGACCCACGCAGAGGTGAGCGACCCACGCATCAACAGAAGTCCAGAAAATGGTTGTATGCGCCTAGTCTTCATCCAAAACGACTTAAACGATATCCAAAATGACTTCAATGAATTACAAACAAGTTTTGATCATTGTGCAGTAAATTCTTATTATGCAGCTGGTGGTGATTTTGATGACAATGTGCAATTGGTGCTCATTTTGGAGCTTCTGTCTTTCGCTGGTTTGTATTGTGTGGGCGGCGTCCTCACTGGTGCATATATGGTAGGTAATCCGCGATAGTTTTGAGGTGGTTATAATGGTTGCAAAGATACACTTGTTATGCTCTTTGGTGACTCAAGCGGAAACTTTGTCAATTGTATTAAAAGTCAGTTCCATTTAGTTTTATTGCCACGGTGAAAAGTCAAGGATAGAATCAAAGTAAAAACCCAAATTAAAACGTAGATTACCGAACACAGCAGAAGAATAGGATTAAATTTCCTATTTATAACTCCAGAATTCCTAATTCGAAGGGCCAACGCATTTCCAGAAAATTTGGGGGCAGAAACGTGCAAAGTGGCATTTCCTAGGTGGCAGTCATTACACCATTTGGGCATTCGATTCAACATGTGTGGCAGCATGGAAACGTGCTCTCAACAGAGACACTTGTCATGATATTTTGGGAGGATGGTATAATGATAATGGAAGTAAATAAAATTCAAAGGCCAAATTTAAAAACAGATAACTATCCCAGCAAGGAGATCGAATTGCTTGGTCTATTTTGGGTCTTCAAGCTGCAGTTCAGAAAGTTCAGCTCCAGATTTTGCCTATTCATCAATCATCAAACAGATTCGAGTAGAAGAAGGAGCGCTATTCTATCTTCAGGAAAGCTTATTGGTTATTAGTTTTATTTGTTAAATAATGATAAAATAAATTCCTTGTCTTGGGGTCGATGGTTTTCCCCTAGCAGAGTTTATTTAATGTATTGAAAATCATTTTGTAAAGGGGGAGAGAATTCTGAGCGCTGGTGTAAAAGAGAAATTAGAGTTTATTTGTACAGTCTTAGACAGAGATTTTAATGAAAATACCCAGCGCTGGCTTCTGAGATTCCTGTGGTATGAGATTTAACATTTGTGTCCTCTTTTGTTTCATATGTAGCCTGTTATGTTTTCATGTCATTTCATGATCATTCCCAATTGAACAAATGAAGTGTTAAGGTAGAATTCATATTTGGTATGCTCTGCCTTTAAGTTTGTTCATATTTAATGTTTTCTTCTGTTCGACAAGGATTCATCCTCTATGCCCTTGTCGGCTCCTCAGCAGTCTTGCCATTCCATTTAATCTCAAATTGATGTTAAATTTTCTTGCCTACCTTGCCTCAGGAGACAATCTGTGTTTTCTATTACATTTCTCTGTTCAAGCTGTTCTTTGCCTCACACAGCCCAGAAACCCAACTTTTATCAAAAAACCCTTTCCATATCAATTTACTAGCCTAAGATTAGCATTCCTTATGGGTCATCTCAGCACCTTGAAGATCCTTTTGCCGAGATAGACCCGGAAAGAGCCCTCTCCTGTCCTCGTAGGGCTAGCTACGAGGCTGAGCTTGGTTTGATGTTGCCTCGAGTTTTCCTCTTTCAGCCTGTGGCAGATTCGAGCGCTAACATAGTGGTGACCATACTGGGGAAATCCTTCCCCGGTAAAGGATAATCAAGTTGCAGATCTGATGCTGATGGTGGACAACAGTCAGACACATATGAAGGCTGAAACTTTCACCTGGCGACTCCAGCTCGATCCAGAGATTCCAATGCTCGCTGATCCACTCATGCAATGGTAGGGTATGTGGCAAACCCTGCACATTGTGAAGCTGTAAAAGAAGTAAGAAATTGGTTAGCAGATATTGAAATTAATGAAGAATTTTTCAGTGTCTTGTTTCAATGTTTGAAATCTCCAAAGTTCCCTCTTGAAACTAAAACAGGTGTCTGTGAGTTAGTTGTTGAAAAACTTGAAAAGGAGATTCAATGTTTAGATGAGCAGATTCAGTCATATGATTTCCAAGACCCTAAAAAGTTCTTGGAAATCCTTCCTCATTCGAAACAAGATATCATAGAATGGCATACAGTTGTTTACATTGATAGTGTGCAGCTGGAAGTATGCATCACAGAGTTGGGGCAGCCAACAGAGTCCAGCTTCCGTGATCCTATTGCGGCATACATGGACACATTTTTCAGGTTGATTGATAGATCAGGCCGTATTTTCCGTGGCCAGATTCATTATGTGCATGAAAGGCTCCCAGCAATTGTATCTGTGACCTGGTGGAAGCATTCTCAAGCGGCATCATTCTCAGGTTTACTTGAATGGTTAATCTGGCATTTCAGTATTACCTGATCTATTGTTTTTACAGCAGAGTAGGGTAGATTTTGTAAATAAATAAGCAGTCCAAAGGGCAGCATTTTGTTCCAGTTTATTGCAGTTCTAGTTTGAGGTGTTCCAAGTTAGTTTTTCAAATCATTTCGTCAGTTTTCAGTTAATAAGTTGATCATGATTCCATAGCCCAATGGATGGACGCACTGTCTGCTCTCCCAAAGCTCTGCGGTTCTTGGCACCTCCAAGAAGCGGCAGCTGCCATCCCCATTGGAGCCAATGTTAGATTCCGTCTTGTCAGACTGCTGCAATCAAATTCAACAAGGTTCAGTTCTCCTTATTTGCAGACATTAAAGAGTAATTCTGCGGTTCAGGGTTTATTTTTCAGAGGTAGGCCAGAGGAAGATTCAGTAGGTGTTTGTTTCAGGAATGTTATCAATGTGAAATTGATTCTTCTTCAAAACCCTGTTTTGAAGAAGAATTCATTAAATGTGTTTTTTAGAATATGTAATGCTGCAAATTCTCCAGCTCTTCAAATGGCAGCCTTGTTTCAGCTTCAGCAGCTCCTGTCTCTGCAAAAGCACAAACAGAAGAAAACAAAACATCATCAGCAATCAGAGGCAAAGCAAGTTACAAGCTATTTGGAGAGGTCTCACTGGAAATCCCAAACAAACTTCATTGTCACAGCTATTGAATCAAATGATTGTGTTAGCGCTGGGAATGTCCTGCGTCTTATTGATCAGAGGAATGTGATCCGAGGTGATTTTGTGCTTGTTAGTAGTGACACTGTGAGTAATATGTCTTTGAGGCAAGAGTTCATTCTGAGCAGCATGCTTCTGCCATATTTTAGGGCTGTTATGGTTGGGCCTCCAAATATTGTAGTTGCAACACCAGCTTGTATTGGGGCATGTATTTCTAAAAATATTCTTCAGTCTTCATCTCTTGAGGAGTCACTTGCTACGTTGGTTTTAGATGAGATCTTCTTCTATCATATGGGTATGAAGAGGACTTGAAATCTCTGGTTTATTATATTCCACGTCGTTGTCAGTACATCCTAATGTCTGCTATTTCAAGATGTCGAGAAAATGATTCCTCAGATATACTGCCCGCTTGACTAGGCTCTTTATGAAGCGCAACTTGTCAGGGGTTTAGCTACAAAGTGTTGTGTTGGATTACAGAAGCAATATAGTTAAATGGTATTTGAATAACCAGATGGCCCCAAACTTAAAAGCCAAATCACCATCGTAAACAGTAAGAACAGGACAATTAAGCAATAATAGGGGGGCAGGATTTCCATTTTCTTTCTTTGGCAACTTGGCAATATAGAACGGTATGGCCACGTCAAAGATGTGGAGTTAAATTTCAAGCAAACCGTCCGAGAAGCATCACTAGTTAAATACAAGAAACATTAAAATGAGTTGTGTTGTTGATATCGCCTGGGCGTAGATTGTAGCTTCGAGACACCCAAATTCAGCAGAAATCTTGCTTAAGGAGGCACAACTGGCACCATTACCATCATTAGCAGTGCCACATTCACTTCCCCAGAGGGTGGCTGTTCGGGAGCCAACAGGGATGTCGTTTCAGTGGCCATCAGGGCGAGTTCCAGGAGGCTTTCTATTTGATCCTTCAAAGTTGTTAGTTCGTGAAGATGATTCTATCAACAAGTGCGATCCTTTGGGCAGTTCAAGGAAAAAGGCTCTCACCTTTTCCTTAAATCTGACTGCCAATGTCAAAACACCACAGGCAACAGATTCCTCAAAAAACAATGTGGCAGGCATCAAAGATACGAGACATACACGTGGGAGTACAAAAGCATATGAATCTTATTCTACTCCCCCATCCAGGCCTAACTTTGAAGCTACAGAACTTGTTAAAACACCCAATACCATGCCTATGAAGCGGAAAGCAGTGGACAGGGACATCACAGTTCCATTTTTGAAGCGTCCAGCAATCACTGATCCTGGAAACTCATCACCTATCTACATGAAACCTAATGTTCGTAAAAATAATCTTTGTGTAGAAACTGATGGGTTTTATACTACTCCAAATTGTGTCTTGCGGGATAAGGTGGATGATGTTAGTTGCATTGGTACTCCTTGTGGTGGGCAGGTGCCAACTTCTTCTTCTCAACCTGGTTTACTAGCAGACCCACAGTCTGGAAACAATGAGCGCGACCCACCTGGGCGTCGAGCGACCCACCTGGGCGTCGAGCGACCCACCTGGGCGTTCTTCGCAGTGCAAAAATACAACGTGAGCGACCCACGCGAGAGGTGAGCGACCCCGCCGATCCGGATTTATGCAGGAACGCAACGGAATAAACACATAACCATAAATACAGAGATGCAGCGGAAATAACACTTCATTTCATTAATATCAAAGAACTGAAATTTGCTTACAGACAATGGAAATAAAACTAGCTAGGGTACTGGTAGCTATCTCTGAGAAGAGATGTGGTGGCTACGGACCTCTGAACTGCTTTACAATGAGGCGCGAGGGCCTATTTATTATTGAGAAACAATGGAGAACCCTAAACATCCCAAAAACCTAACCCTAGGAGATGAAGCGCCAAAACTATGGGCCCAGTTTGGGTAAATTGGTGTTTCAACTTCCCAGGGACGTAACTTTGGCATACTATCTCCGTTTGACGCATATGATACATCATTAGAAAGCTCTATCCGAGGACTACAGCTGTCGGGACGAATTTTATCAGAAAATTTGCTGGCGCTTTCGTGCCCAAAAAACGTCGTTTAGGGCCTCAAAACGGCTCCGGAAGTTCAGGACCCGAAAAACTGCTAAAAATAGTAAGTTATGCCAAAACGGAAAAAAATGAAAGAGACAATGGTGGGGGCCCAAGTGGAATAGGCGGGTGGCCACCAATATCCACCTGGATCACCCACGCATCAACAGAAGTCCGGAAAATGGTTGTATGCGCCCAGTCTTCATCCAAAACGACTTCAACGACATCCAAAATGACTTCAATGAATTACAAACAAGTTTTGATCATTGTGCAGTAAATTCTTATTATGCAGCT
Source organism: Pinus albicaulis (assembly GCA_034641835.2). Classification (NCBI taxonomy): domain Eukaryota; kingdom Viridiplantae; phylum Streptophyta; class Pinopsida; order Pinales; family Pinaceae; genus Pinus; species Pinus albicaulis. Next base: position 998,034,028 of record CM076580.1, on the reverse strand, counting down.
GGTGGTGATTTTGATGACAACGTGCAATTGGTGCTCATTTTGGAGCTTCTGTCTTTCGCTGGTTTGTATAGTGTGGGCGGCGTCCTCACTAGTGCATATATGGTAGGTAATCCGCGATAGTTTGGAGGTGTTATAATGGTTGCAAAGACACACTTGTTATGCTCTTTGGTGACTCAAACGGAAACTTTTTCAATTGTATTAAAAGTCAGTTCCATTTAGTTTTTATTGCCACGGTGAAAAGTCAAGGATAGAATCAAAGTAAAAACCCAAATTAAAACGTAGATTACCGAACACAGTAGAAGAATAGGATTAAATTTCCTATTTATAACTCCAGATTTCCTAATTTGAAGGGCCAACGCATTTCCAGAACATTTGGGGGCAGAAAACGTGCAAAGTGGCATTTCCTAGGTGGCAGTCATTACACCATTTGGGCATTCGATTCAACATGTGTGGCAGCATGGAAACGTGCTCTCAGTAGAGACACTTGTCATGATATTTTGGGAGGATGGTATAATGATAATGGAAGTAAATAAAAGTCGAAGGCCAAATTTAAAAACATACAACTATCCCAGCAAGGAGATCGAATTGCTTGGTCTATTTTGGGTCTTCAAGCTGTAGTTCAGAAAGTTCAGCTCCAGATTTTGCCTATTCATCAAGTCATCAACAGATTCGAGTAGAAGAAGGAGCGCTATTCTATCTTCAGGAAAGCTGATTGGTTTCTAGTTTTATTTGTTAATGATAATAAAGCAGATCCCCTGTTTTGGGTCGAGCTCTTTTTCTCTTGGTCCTATTTATGTATTGAAAAATCATTTGGCAAGAGGGGAGAATTCTGAGAGCTAGTGTAGGAGAAAATTAGAGTTTATTTGTACAGTCTTAGACAGAGATTTTAATGAAAATACCCAGCGCTGGATTCTGAGATTCCTGTGGTATGAGATTTAACATTTGTGTCCTCTTTTGTTTCATATGTAGCCTGTTATGTTTTCATGTCATTTCATGATCATTCCCAATTGAACAAATGAAGTGTTAAGGTAGAATTCATATTTGGTATGCTCTGCCTTTAAGTTTGTTCATATTTAATGTTTTCTTCTGTTCGACAAGGATTCATCCTCTATGCCCTTGTCGGCTCCTCAACAGTCTTGCCATTCCATTTAATCTCAATTTGATGTTAAATTTTCCTACCTACCTTGCCTCAGGTGACAATCTGTGTTTTTGATTACATATCTCTGCTCTTGCTGTCTTTGCCTCACACAGCCCAGAAACCCAACATTTATCAAAAAACCCTTTTCTATCAGTTTACTAGCCTAAGATTAGCATTCCTTATCGGTCATCTCAGCCCCTTGAAGATCCTTTTGCCGAGATAGACCCGGAGAGAGCCCTCTCCTGTCCTCGTAGGGCTAGCTACGAGGCTGAGCGTGGTTTGATGTTGCCTCGAGTTTTGCCTTCTTCAGCCTGTGGCAGAATCGAGCGCTAACACAATCATCAACATTTCCAGCCCAATTTGCATCTATGTAAGCATGAAGAGTGAGATTAGCATTTTTTGGATACCATAGTCCAAAATCTTGAGTTCCTTGTAGATATTTGAATATTATTTTGATAGCTTGAAGGTGAGACTCTTTTGGATTAGCTTTGAATCATCTAACAATCCCAACTACATGCATAATGTCTGGTCTTGTCCCAGTTAGATACAGTAGACTTCCAATCATAGATCTGTATTCTGGTTGATTCACTGAGGGAGAATCATCAGGAGAACTGAGGTTACACCCAGTTATCATTGGTGTACTTACAGGTTTTCATTCTTCCATCCCATACTTCTTCAAAATTTTCTTGATGTATTTTTCTTGAGATAAAAATATGCCATCAGTTGCTTGTTGCACTTGTAAGCCAAGAAAAAATGTTAGTTCCCCAAGTAAATACATTTCAAATTCTTGTTGCATAACAGAAGAAAAGTTTTGACTCATGGACTCTTCATTACTTCCAAAAATGATATCATCAACATATACAACCACAATCAATAGTTTATCATTTTTATTTTTTGTGTATAAGTTGCTATCAACAGAACCCTTTGAAAATCCTTGTTGGTGAAGATATTTGTCAAGACGATAATACCATGCCCTTGGAGCTTGTTTGAGACCATATAAAGCCTTTTTAAGTTTACAAACAAGTTTTTCATCATTGCCCAAAATGAAACCTTTTGGTTGTTCTATATAAACTTCTTCTTCTAGATTACCATTGAGGAAAGCAGATTTAACATCCATTTGATAAACTTTGATTTGTTGAAAGCTTGAAAAAGAAAGAAACATTATGATGGCTTCAAGTCTAGCTACAGGAGAAAATGTTTCTTCAAATTATATACCTTCTTGTTGAGCATACCCTTTACAAACAAGTCTAGCTTTGTTTCTAATAACATCTCCATTTTCATTTAACTTGTTTTTGAATATCCATTTTGTTCCAATAAATTTTTTTCCATGAGGTCTTGGAACTAGTTCCCAAGTATGATTCTTTTCAATTTGATCAAGTTCTTCATTCATGGCTTGAATCCAACATTCATCTTTGCTAGCGTGATTGAAATTCTGTGGTTCAATGGTGGATAAAAATGCTAGATGGCTAGTAGATCCTACAAAATTTCTTCTTGTTTGGACACTTGATCCCTTTTCTCCAAAAATTTGAGATTCTAGATGATTCTTTTGAACATACCTGGATGGAGCCTTTTCAGATAGATCTTCTTCTGCTTCTTCATTGGGTTCACCTTCTATATTATCTCTATTTGATGCAGGAAGATACACATCATCATCATATTCATTTGTTTTTTTATTTCTCCTTTTGGAGTTGAGAGAGATTCACCAATTACGACGTCAATGCACTCAAAAATCTTCTGAAGTCTTTTATTGTAGTATTTGTATGCTTTACTTCTAGAAGAGTAACCAAGAAATATTCCTTCATCTTCCCTAGGTTCAAACTTGCCAAGTTTTTCATTCTTTATGAAACATTTGCTTCCAAAAACTTTAAATTCTTTACAGTGGGAAGATTACCATACCAGAGCTCATATGGAGTTTTATCGCTGTTTACACGAACACATTCTTTGTTAAGAATATTTACAACAATATGTGCTTCTTCTCCCCAAAATGTGTCAAGTGTTCCTGAGTCATCAAGCATAGCCCGAGCCATCCGTTGAACTGTTCTATTCATTCTTTCTGCTACTCCATTTTGTTGTGGGGTACCAGCTACAGAAAATTGTCTTTTTATGCCATGTTGTTCACAAAAATCAATGAATTTATATGATATATATTCACCTCCACGATCAGATCTAAGACACTTTGTTTTTATATCTAATTCATTTTCAACCAATGCTTTCAAGATCTGAAATTTTTCGAATGCTTCATCTTTGTGCTTTAGCAACCCAATACAACACATTCTAGAGAAATCATCAATAAATAGAATATAGTATTGTTCTCCATGAGGTGACCTTTTTCTCATGGGTCCACATATATCAGTATGAATGGGTTCAAGAGGCTTACTTGTTGATCCTTCCTTGGCATTAAATTTCACTCTGGTTTTCTTACCGAATTGGAAATATTTGCATATGGTACTTTTAGGCAGAGTAATATTGGGAAGATCACGAACCGCTTTGAGTCTGCTAGATTTGTTGATTCGAGAGAAACTCAAATGCCCCAATATTTTATGCCATAACCAATTTTCTGAAGATCTACCCAAGTACCATTGTTCTTTATGGCTTTTCAATACATACAAATTGTTTGGTGTTCTGTTTCCTTTTATGATTGTTTTTCCTGTATCCAAATCACATACCACACATTCTTTTGAGCTAAATACAACTTTAGTTCCTTGATCACACATTTGACTTACACTTAACAGGTTATGATTTAATCCATCCACATACATAACATTGTTATCTTTCACCATTTCTTTTAGAAAAATAGAACCTTTTCCCTTAATGGCAGGAGGAGTATCATTTCCAAAAGTAACATTATTTTCTCTTTCTAGATCATTGTATGCAAGAAGTTTAGTTCTGTCACCTGTCATGTGTTTTGAGCATCCACTATCAATTTACCATTGATTTTCTTCTCCTTCTGCAAATAAATCTATGCCACAATTTTCAACCTGTAATTCCTTCTTTCTCCATACTTTGGAAGTTGATGGTATATGCTCTTTTGGCTGAAGTTTGCTCCTACTTTTTCGAATTCTTCATGACCAAAATTATTGCAATAAGCACATTCAATTTCATTTTGAAGAGGAGAAAATTTTTTATATGTATTCTTCTTTATTCCAGTATCAATTCTTTTCTTTCTTGCTTCTCTAGTCATGATGGTTTTGTATGCAACACATTGAACAACTTTATGACCAAAATTATGACATGAGAAACATTTTCCATTGAAGAAGAAATTTATGTGATCATTGAACCTTCTATTTGTGTTTACCTGTTGATTGGTATTTCTCTGAAAGGTATTCCTGTTAGTGTTCTTTGTATTGAGGTGGTCATGCTTTACCTGTAAAGTTTCTTTGTTTCCTTGCTGAGTGGCAGAATGTTGTAGGCTGGCTATAGATGCTTTTAGATAGTTTGGTGCTAAAGACTGAGAAGATTCTCTGACATATCCAAGACCTGTCTTTATAAGAGGAGAACATTGTAACTTGATAATTTCATCTAAGATTTCAAATCCTTTAGCAAATCTAAGATTCAAAGTCTTTACTTTCTCAATTTCTTTTCTTAGACTTACTACTTCACATTCTAATTTCTCATTGTGTTTCTCCTTTTCTTCAAGCTGATTTTTTAGAGCTTCTATGGATATTTTGTTTTCTTCCAAACATATTTTGAGCTAATTAATTTCTTCAAGAAAATCATTGTCTTCTAGCGCATCCATAAAAGTATCCTTTTCTTCTCTAGACTATTTTTCAAACACCATGAGAAGTCTAAGATCTTGATCAGATTCTTCCTCACTATCTGATAACCCATCATTACCTTTATGATTATAATAACTTTTTCAACCAGAGTAGTGTCATTTATGCTTTCACCCAAGTTTCTCATACGATTTACAATATCATCTATACATAAAAATAAACTGGCAATGCTCTCTTCATTATGCATCCTTAGATTTTCATATTGAATTCTGAGAGTTTGGAGTTTAGCACTTTTTACCTTTGTATCACCTTCATAGCTTAGAATGATTTTGTCCCATATTTCCTTTGTTGTATTCAACTGCATGACCTTGGAAAATTTTGATTCAGTCAGACTCCCCAACAGTGCATTGACCGCCTTTGTATTTGTTTCATATTTCTTTCTTGTCGTTGCACCTGTTGGAACTGAGTCTAGATATTGATAACCTCCTTCAACAATAGCCCATACATCTACTCCAAGAGACTGAAGATAGGATTTTTTTCATGTTTTCCAGAAGATTAAATTTTTTCCTTTGAAGAGTGGAGGCCTGATAGATGATTTCCCATCTTGATTTCTCATCTTGGCTGATCTTCCTTCTAACAGCTAAGCTTCTTCAGAAGGACCTACTCTGATACCAATTTTTGGAAAAATACTGAGAGGGGGGGCGGGGGGGGGCTGAATCAGTATTTAGAGCTTATAGCTTGACTTAAAAATTTTCTTTTGCAAAATTGCATACATGGATTTTATGGACTGAACTCATGTATACACGCAGATATGCTGAAAGAAACATGCTTATACAGATATAAATTTCTAGTTTTTAAAGTATCTCAAAAACAGACTTTAAAATGGATTTACCAGTTATGCATCAGGTTAGATAAACAAGAAAAATGTGCAGTAACAACAGTATAAAACATCACATAAGTGGAACACACATGAACACCAGTATTTAAGGTGGAAACCCAATTTGGGAGAAAACCACCATTGCTATCGTCTATGTCTTCAATATTTATTATATGGAAAAATGTTTACAATATTGTACTGATGCAGACTCATATTAGTACGCAGGCTTCTACCTTTAGAAGGCTGCAACCTTCACTCGTTTACCAGCTTCTACTGGAAGGAAACTCCAACCCCCTGATCTCGTTTACTAGCCACTCCTGGAAGGGAGCTTCAACCCCCTGAACATAACACCAGCTTCTACTGGCAGGAAGATTCTACTTCCATACTAAAGGCTTCAACCCTCAAACCCCCTATAGACCATGTTTCATCAATTTTCATACTGGATGAAACAGCTTCAATAGAACCCTTTATAAACAATCATAAACTTTGCCCAATACTTCAATTAGAACAGTGAAAACACTGTGATGAGAACTTCAGAAATAACCCAAACTTCAAAATAGATATGCAGATACAAACTCAACCCTGAACAGTCATTGATTCAAATGGAATACGCTACTTTTCTTCACTGAAGCCGCTTACATACGCGCTTTCCTGCACATTAGCCCGCATATACTTATGTGTATTTTATTCTTCAGAAATACCTAACTGTCATACACTCTTTTCATAAAGCGAACCCATGTATATACACGCTTTTGTTGAAACCAACTAGCATATAGATCTGTAAAAAATAAATTTTGTAGAACAGAACAGATCTATAAAACATACCCATATTTATTCATTTTCTTCAGCAAACTTGCGCTAGTTCTTCATCATTCCTTCAGTAGGTCATTCTAGAGATTCATCATCATCAGATCTAGAGATATTGAACCATCATTATATCCATGGGTGCACCATAGATTTAGATCTATCAATTAAGAACAGAGTTCATCCATGCAGATATTCCTTAGAGAAATTTATTCATCAACAACCCTTACACATGCACACCTTGCACTATGATATTCTTTTCCTTAAATAGATTGAGCTTTTACTAATACCATGAGTCAAAACCACTCTACTGCTGATAGTAATCCTGGAAGGAATCAAATAAATAATTCAAAGGTCAATACTTTGGGCAAATACCATGGTAATGCCTCTTGGTATTATAATTTTAGAGTGCAAAATGCATACACGACTTGGAGCATTCGTTTCCGCATGTATACACAAATTCTCTTCATAAAAATTGCGTATATGCTAACCCTGAATATATATGCGGGTTGCCTTCACAAAATTAGCGCATATATTGTGACATATTATATTTACCATTTATTTGGCACTTTCTGGAATTCGTTTCTCTGTCACATCTGAACTAATATGTAGCTATCATTCTTACATCTTTAACACATAGGTTGCTTATCATAGGCAACTCATCAAGTAGGTATCCATCAAGGACAACTTGATCAATTTGGTTGCCATCAAGGACAACATATTACATCATATTTCCAACATTATTCCATTCTCTGTGCCCCTCTACATCCTCACACAAAGCTTCATATTTATACATAATTATGGATTGATTTGAGTCCATGATTTCCTCCACAAATATCTCAACAAAATCCTAAAATATCTTTACCCCTTTTTTTACTCAACTAAGTTCCATTTAAGGAGTTCTTAATCCCTAAAATATCTATCCAACTCAACTCCAACTCATATCCTCAATTTATTAAGAGAATATTTACAATAAACCTCACACTCAAGTTTTTTTCTCTTAATTTATTTAAAATGTGCATAATTTATTCTCTTAATTTATTTAAAATGTGCATAATTTATAAAATAATTATAAAAAAAAAACCCCTAAATCATCCAGATACAAAATGAAAATTAAGCAGAATGCTCCTGCATCAGACTCCCCATGTAGAGAAGTTTCCATAGACTCTTGTCTATGAGGTCTGTCACTTCTCTGTAATAATGTGATAGCCACAAGTCTCAATGAATTGCTACCTCTAGGATTCCAGACTCTATTTTTTCATCGGTCTTCTAAAGTATCAGCTTCATTTTGTAATTTTGCATAGAATTTCGAGAATAGTATTTTCAGAATACTATTGAATGTAACTCTCGCTTTTCCATACCACATCATCTTTATTTTGAAAATTACATATTTTGTAGAATCACTGATACACATTCTTCTGGTCTCCAAAATTTGAAAGAATCTCGAACTGATTTTACTTCAGCATCACTCATTCTATCATCCGGATTCCATCGGCCTCTCCAACAATTTCTTTCACCAATTTCTCGAAGTAATTCCTCTTTGTTTGATGCTTTTGTCTCCAGCTGTGCTAAAAACTCAACTTTATGAAATGAAGAATAATCAATAACTTCTCCTTTATCACAACTATAATCATTGGTTTCCCCTATAGTAACAACATTCTCATCCAGTGCTATACCTGCATTCATCAACAAATTATTAGTTTTAAAAAGATAAGACCTTTCGGCCTCTTTTGATCCTTCAAGCACCAATCTCCCATCATAGAACTTCTGGATTTCAGTAAATCCTCTTTTGAATTACTGGCTACTTTCATATTTATCCTGCTCGATTAATAATTTTGTTTCCTTTATGTCTATAAGGACATAACTTTCTTGCTGCTCCTGATCTTTCATCTCATCATCAAATACTTTCTGCTCAGTTTCTCTAATTTCAACATCATATTTATTAATTTTTCCTTCTGTACCTACCACCACATTATTATTTGAAGAGTCAAAGAATTCACTTAACTCTATAAAATTTAAAAACATTTCCTCCTTATTATGCATGACAATGGCAATCTCTTCTTTATCAGGTTCCGCAAGCTTCATTTCTCCTTTAGGTTCCTTTAGCCATCGTTTGAACAACTCTATTTCCATTTGAAATCTTTCTAGCATTTCATCACAACCTTCATTCTCATTTTCATTCTTCTTTTGGAAATCCTCCTAAGGTATCTTGGTTTCTGTATCATCACATTGCAAAACTCTTTCATCAATTTCATTTAACAAATTCATTTGTTTACCTCCTTGGAATATCACTATGGCATTTTCATTATGCCTCTGCTCCATAACAGCTTCAACTGGCTATCTTACACCAAACAAGAATTCATCTATGAATTCTTTTTGCTACAACAAATCAGTACCTTCCTCCTCTGAAAGGAATTCTCCATCATACCTCACCTCAAGGGTTTTATTCGTCTTTGTGACAGTTTCACCAGACTTTCCATCATATTCTACACATCCTGCAAACATACACAAGCTATGAGATTTAAAAATACAAGGCTTCATAGCCTCATCTTCTTCTCTTGTCAGCATATCTTCAAATTGTTCTGAACTATTCCAATAGTTCATGAGATCTTTCTCATTAAAATATTCACCCATAATTTCACCCCGTTCTGGGCCAGAAATGGAAATTCCCATTTTCAACTCATCTTCTCTGAGTTCTTCAAATCTCAATTGCACACTCATTATTTCCCTGAGCTTCCTCAGCTCTTCTATTAATTTTATGTTTACCTGCTAATCCCTCTTTACTTGCAGTCTCTGCCATTTCACTTTCTTCCTCATGGTCCAACCATGTCTCTAGTCTTTATTTCTCTGCAAAAATACCATCAATAACTCAAGGTGAATTTTTATCTCAGCCTTCTCCCTCTCATACTCTTCATCAGTCGACTGCTTCCATATGCCACTTGCCTTAGCATCTTCCTTCTTCTTTCCTCGGTTGAGGTCTTTCTCAGAACCTCTAAAATTAATATCAACGGTCATCTTCTCCTCCTTTGCGAACTTCATCTGTTCACTTATGTATTTCATTCAATCCCCTTTTCAGCAAGCTTTAATACTTGCCACCCAACAATACAAGCTCCATTCCTACACTTGGTATCTTTCGGTTCTCTGTCTTGGAATCATCTTTTGGGAAACCCTCTTGCTCCTCTTAGCTTTAAACAACAACTGCAGTAATTGTTGTCTTACAATGACAAAAATATTTGGGTGTCAGGCTCCATCGATCATGCACCCAATTACATTCAAACCTTTGACTTGATTTAAGACTCTTTGACTCCAGACTTGACATCAACTCTTCATCTTGGATGAAAATGCACCCTTTTGTACAATAACTCAATGGTTTAACTTGACTCAAGCTATACAAATTTCTTCATTTGACCTTAACATCTTATTTGACTTCAAAGCTTGACTTGATAATTATAATAGTGAATATTTTAACTCTAATCCAAGTTATACAATATACCAATGAACATCCACCCTTAATACATTCTCATGATGTAAAATCTTCACACTCTGTCATACTCCATTCTTATGATAATATCATAAGTCACTAATTATATCTTTTCCCATTATCACTTTCTTTTACTCACATGATACTTAAGCCTTTAAATGGAAATGCAATCCACTTTTTCCTAGGATTTATTTTATGATGAAAAAAATATAAACCATTTAATTTTCAACATTTAAAATACCTTTTGGAAATGAATTTTCATACCTTATGCTCCCTTCAAGGTTTTTAAATAAACCTTTTCTTTGAAATTTCAACTCTCTGGATTTCACTCTTCTATGTCGTTATTATCACTGTGAATATTCACATGCCCTTCATACCATAACCTCTTCAACACGCTTATCATCTTAGCGCAGATAGTTTTCCTGCACTTCCATGTAGCTCCTTCTTTGCAGTGATGGTTCTCATGCAACATCGTCTCTCTTTAGTGCACAAAACAATTCTTTGATAGGAATTTTCCAAAAGTTTATTTTAACATGATGGCATTAGCATATTTCTCTAGCAGCAACAAACATAAATCACACTCGAACCATATTTGCACATAAATTTATGAGATGGATTCCAATTCCATTCCTTAAACTTTGGATTGATTTCACACTTTCATAACTTTTACAAAAGAATTAACTTCTCGAGTATGGAAAGGGAATTGAGTCCTCCAAATTTTAAAAATACCTTTAATCAATGAATATTGATTCATTCAATGAGCGCTTACCATGGAGTTTCCTTGTGGGTAAAATAATCTAACCCCTCTCTCTTGTATTCCTGGCAGAATTTTACTTCTTTTTGCTTGGCATTCATAGCAAGACCCTCATTATAATTTGCAGAGGATTTGTGACAACCAGGGTGGTATCAGGGTTTTTCCTTTACTAAAAATGAAATTATTTCAACAACATATCTATTCTCTTCTCATCATAGCACATTGGACTTCAAATTTTGATCAGAAATATTTTAAACACCAAATAAATACCTGAGAAAAATGATGGCATCTAGTAGACACCTTAAAGTATGCACACTCCTTTCTGTAGATTATGTAGCATATTCTTACATGCTCCGTCTCTGCCGATTCCAATAATGATGTCCCTGCAGCTCATTTATGTTTTCTTTGTCTGATCTTCATAAATTTTAATGGTAAAATTCCAATTAACATTGGAAGCAACCATCCATATGCACAACACATTCACACAATTGAAGCGTTCCACTGATTTGGATTCACCTGAGGTGGCTTCACAAAAGCTTTGATGGCTTGGCCACACACCTCTAGACTAGTTGATGGAACATTCAACGCATAGAAATAGTGTTAAAATTTAGTCATGAATCGAACCAAACTCTTCCTCTGTCAAAATCTGCTTCCTTGGATGCCAGAATCTCAGATTCGAGCACTGTATCTCGATTCAAACTCTCGCTTTTCAACTTTTTCAAGTGAACAACCAAACCGGCACGATAAATCCTGCAATGGAAAACCCTTGGGCAGTGTTTTTTGAACTCGCAACCTCCATTCATCGACTGGTGTACTATAATTTTCCAATCTGATTAAAGACCCAAAACCATTAGAATGAAAACATGGCCGCTGCAGATTTGATGTCCTTGGATGAATGAATTCATTCCATGGATTTCAATCTAATGCAGTGTCTGGTTTCAGAAGAAATTATATTCTAAATTTGTTCCTACAAACCCTAAGGCAGTGCGTTTAATATTTATTAAATACTATTCCCATCACGTTCAGCTGAAGATTTCGTTGCTCACTAGCATCTCACACAATGTCCATGTAGGCTCGTTACAACATCGACACTGGTTTCTGTCATACACAGGTCTCCACGTTGCTCAGATTTAATACAGCTCCATCGATTTTTCACCAAACGGAGTTGGCTCCCATTGCACACCACAATCAAACAATGAAAATATATCAACACACATGAAATCCCCTCTAATGGTAGCAGGGATCCACAACCTACCATAACTAGTAGTAAAATCAACCACGCACTTTTTCATTCATTCTCTACACACACAAAACTCCAATATAGCACCACAACAAAACCTATTCATCAATGTTCACTTCCAATAGCACCTCACCAAGCATGGATCTTTGCTCTGACAGTAAATGATGCAGAGTATCTGCAATAAATCATAAACTTGTGCACACTAGAGTATCTGTTTCCTTTACCATGGAGTCCTCATCAAAATCTTCAAATTAACCACTTAGATTCAATAGAAAATATATATGAAGAGAGATTCAAACACAAAAAAATATTTTCTTATAATAATAACAAGAAAATTACAACTTCAAACCCTTATTTGGCTGAATATACATTTGTTGCCTTCTTGGCCCTCACCATTCTTCACATCGCACACTATCCCTCTCTATATTTTCCTCTATCCTATTCCATTCTCTATGCCCCTCTACATCCTCACACAAAGCTTCATATTTATACATAATTATGGATTAATTTGAGTCCATGATTTCCTCCACAAATAGCTCAACCAAATAGTAAAACATCTTTATCCCTTTTTTTACTCAACTAAGTTCCATTTAAGTAGTTCTTAATCCCTAAAATATCTATCCAACTCAAATCCAACTCATATCCTCAATTTATTAAGAGAATATTTACAATAAAGCTCACACTCTGATTTTTTTCTCTTAATTTATTTAAAATGTGCATAATTTATAAAATAATTAAAAAAAACATCGCCCGCTAAATCATCCAAATACAAAATGAAAATTAAGAAGGATGCTCCTGCATCAAAGGTTTTTGGGCTGATTTTTGAAATGATATATCTTATATTGCGATCCACTGTGAAAGTGGACTGTTATGTGTTCCTAATGGTTTATAACATAATGATTTTTTATTGAAACAAGGGTACCACAAAGCCTGTGGATTGATGATGTATTGAGGGTCAATTAAATACTTCCTCTTAACAAATTTTAATGAAGAATGAAACCCTAGGAACAGGAAAACATAATTAATAATCTTCCTATGTGATATTTGCGGCCTTATGGCTGCATCATTTGGTATCAGAGTGAGTAAATGAAAAAAAATTATAAATGAATATTGCAGAGCTAAACTATGCAGAAGATGTTTGGTAGCAGAGAAGAATAAGATTCATCGTGAAATGGAAGCAAAATGCAAGTGTGATTTTATAAAAGAGGAGAAGAATTCAGATTATAAATTTGAAAAGGTTGAGACAAGTGTAGAAAGAAAAGTCAGATAGTAAAATCTGACAAAGCAACGGTTGATTTCTTGTGAAAAATGGAGATCAATTCGAGTGTTGAAGGGTGGAAGTAGATTTCCTCGTGAAATCATACAGGTAGTGCATTATGTTAGCTTTGGTTTTAGTTTTGCAGGTTGTAGACAAAGGAATAATATCTCAGCAAAGACAACAAGAGGAGCTATAAAGAAAAGAAGAACTAGTTATGTTATTTAAGGGAGAGTAAAGTGGATACTCTGAAGAAAGTGGCGAAGAACCTAAATGTTCTAGCTGAAGGTTGGACATACAGGACAAGAGTGCTCTTAGAAGAAAGTGAAATTGCAGAAGCTGAGCAAAGGAGTTTCTCAATAGAGGTTCCAGAGATAGAGAACCAGTGTTACCGAAAGACTGAGGTCAAAGGAGAGAAGGCTTGGTGAGGTAGTTGCAGCAGGTATGAAAACTTGTTGAGAAGGAGAGGCTTAGTGCAGTTCACAAGTGAACAGGTGTAGTGCACAAGAGACAAAAGAATGACTACTGACAGTCATAGCAGAGGGTTAGAGAGAAGCCACAACAGAAGAAGAGTGGAGAAATATCCCAAGGTAAATAGCATAGAGAAGATAAGTCAAGAATAGATTGTTAGAGAGAAAGTTGAGGTAAATTTCCATCTTGAATTATTGATGGATATGTTGTAGAGAAATAAGGTAGACCAAAGGTGTGGTTGGAATATGAGAAATAAAGTGAAATGGCATAGACTACAAGAGAAGAGAAAGCAACAGGTGAATATGCAGTTAATAGAGCAAATTAGAAATCTTGAGTGCATAATCTATGTTCAATTGAAATCAGAGCAACTTAGAGAAGTTGAACTGAAAATGGAAGTTTCCATTTGTGAAGCAGAATGGGGGAAAGTTCTAGGTGAAGATGAAGGTTGGATATATGTGAAAGATCTTATGAACTATTGTGATAATTCAAGGCATCTTGAAGAAATGTGGATAAAGGTATCAAAAGAGGATATAAAGCCTTGTATTTTTAAAAATAATGATTTGTGTATGTTTCCAGGTGAAATAAATGATGGTGGACAATCTTTGGGTATTGTCAAAGAAGAGGAAGTAGAGAGACAAAATCTGAATTATGTTTTAAGGAAGAAGGATGAGACAGTTAGATATCATTAGGAAGATCATACATAGTTGGAGGAAGATATTTGTTTTTAGCGTACAACCAAAGCTGTAAATAGAGGAAGTTTGACTTATATGAGTAGCCAAAAGCAAGAAGTAGTGGAGAAGGATATCAAGAAACCAAGTGAAGTGCTTGAGGAGGCTGACAAGAATACCATTGAAGTTTTTATGAGTCATGTAGAGGACTTGGAACAACAGGAGGATGTGATGGTTGAATCATCAAATAAGACTATTGAGTCTTGTGGTTTTACAACTGAAAATTTGTGTGTGATTGTAGGTTTTGAATATTTTATAGGTGATAGAGAGTCACTAGAAACTATCATAAAGATGGAGGATGAGGCTACGTTATCTTATGAACATAGAAAAGGAAAATCACATGTACAATTGGTTAGTAAATGGGAGAAATAATTGGAGTTATTGGAGAATTGGTTGAAAGCACGAGTAGAGAAGAAAGAACTTGATGATGACTGCAAAGGATCTACAAAAGAGGAAGAAAATGTTACTACAGTTAAAGAATCAGAAGACAATTTACTTTTTGAAAGTAAATTTGCAAGTAGTGAGAAGAAAAGGGATGTTGCAGAGAGAGAAATCTTAAGAGATATTCAGGAATTTTGGGAGGTAGCAATGTCCAGAGAAATATCTACAACAATATTTAAATAAATTCAGATCAAGGATCTTGAAGATATGCAGCATATGGACGATTTTTTTATCAAATATATTGAACAGAGGTTGTTTGGATATGACAAAAAATTTCAGAATAAAAAAGAGGGTAAGTATGTAATGGTGGTAGTAATAATCCAACAACTTCAAAGTGAAGATAAAAAACAACAGTTTGAAGATGAATGGAGAGAGTGCAACAACAATTGGTAGAGTGAGTACCAGTTAGAAGATAAATTGGAGATGGAGATTGAAAGGATAAGAAGGTTGATGATGAAGGTGTCTCAGAACAAGACAAAAACAAGGAAGCAAGGCAACACCAGCAAGATAAGACAACATCAGACTGTGAGAGCATAGCCAGTGGGGCAATGCAACATAAAGTATGGAGACCTAGAGAACAACAAAAAAAAACAACAACAACAAACTAGTAGAAATGAAGAGAGGCAGCCAAAGATAGATTACAGATTGAACTCTTGGATCTAGGAAGACAAAAATTAAAGACACCTAATCTGGAGATCATGGTTAATTTCTACTTTGGGCGTCTGATGTAGGAGCATCATGGTTCCAAAATTTTGTACATTTAGTAGAATCTAGGGGGCTTATATTTTCAAGCGAGTTGGTTTCCTAAGTATTTAATTAATGTAATTTTCAATATTTTCCGTGATTTTATGTGAGACACTTAGGATAGGATTTAATTAAATATTTTGAGGAATATTTGTAAATGTTCTTGAATGTAGGAGAACATGAGAGATTTAGGCTAGTTGAGATTTCAAAGGGATTGTGAATCTTAGACGTAGGAATTAGTTGATGATTTTGTGGATTTAGAGGATTCTTAGGATGTAGTTGAGAATATTGAGGATCTGAACCAAAATTGGTTGCAGAACCTTTTGTGTATATTTGTAAAGCCTCAAAGGCATAAAAACCATTAATATCTTAGATAGGAGATTTGATTATAAGCCTACAAGAATAGAGATAGAGGAAGAGAAAAGGGCCATGTAAAAGGTGCATCAGGCCAAAGTCAGGTTATAAGCAGGTTTTATTTGTATCTGTACATTTATTTATTATGGAGGAAATTTAATTTTATTGTGACTGTGTGTCATTTATGTTATGTGCTAAGTGATCCATCATAGAACAAATTCGATACGAGTGTCATAATTTCTTGTAGTGAATTCTAATTGAATGAATAAGTCTTTCCGAGTGATAAAAGACTTAATGGATGGGTAGAATCTGTATGATTCTAGTCTATGAATTAAACATTTGTTTGTGAAGCTGATGAGAATAAATAAGTGCGGATAAAAATTCTATGCAAGTCGAGATGAAGAAATAAAGTCGAATTATGGATTTAGATAAGTAATACAGAATGGTGTTTTGTATCCTGTCTTGAGATAGCATAATGGTTGTGGATCTAAATGAATAACCAGAAGTTAAATCTCAGGAGGAAGTCACAAAAAAAAGATGGACAGTTGTAGAAGTAGTGGCAGTCGACAAAAAAAAGAAATCAGTTAAGGCAGAAAACCCTTGAAAGATTCCAAAAAAGAGATCGGACGACAAATATTAAGTCGCATATCTGAGGTGAAGATAGACAAATCCAATCACATCGCATTAGTCATAAGATGGTTTGCACTCATTGCAATTGATGTTAATTATATTGACCAGTTAAGCCATCACAAGGTAAAATATATAAGTTGTGATGCGATGAAGAGGAGCCACGTGTTGGTGGGGTCCATGCGCATATCACATGGCGCATGAGATATGGGGAGCAGCTAACGGCGGAATGATATATCGTATGATTTCCAAAGTGAAATAAGATTTGGGTGTGATGATGTGATGTGATGTCGCCATCGCAATGCTTCAAATCGAAGTTATTATTGTTTATGTTTAAAGTTATTTGTATGAAGTTACGACCGACGATAAGGGTTTCAGGTTGATTGGTGAAATGATATATCTTATATTGCGATCTGATGTGCAAGTGGAGTGTTATGTGTTCCTGATGGTTTATAACATAATGGTTTTTTATTGAAATTGGGGTACGACAAAGCCTATGGATTGATGATGTATTGTGGTTCAGTTAAATACTTCCGCTTAACAAAATTTAATGAAGAATGAAGTCCTAAGAATGGGCAGACATAATTAAGAATCTGCGTATGTGGGTATGTGTGGACTTATGGTTGCATCACTAACATGAACATTTGGGACCCAAAATCACAGATGGGAGATGTATAATTGATGGCCTTAGCCTCTTGGATCACCCATGAAGAGTCAAGAGTTGAAGAGGTGAAAATATTCATGGCTAGAGAGTTAGATGAACCCTTTTGGATTAGGGCAGAGTTAAGAGTACCTTGTCTCATCACCAGTAACCATAGGCTCATAGTTGCAGATCCTATGTTTGCATCATCCTATACAAATAAACAAGAGTAGGAAATATTACACTTTGAATATACCTTTAGATTATTAGGGAATGAAATCTCGCAAGCTTGGTAGAGAATATGGCATACCCTTCCAGACATGTTGAGAATGAAGGAATATCACTCACCAAAAAGGCTAAGAATTTTTTTAGAAAAAACATCTCTATACAAAAGGATAGTCTATAGATTGGGAATCAATTAGATTGAACTCAAGTACAATCCTCCTATACTATTGGCCTTGCAATAAAATAGGGACCATACAGAAGAACAAAGAGAATGGGTTAGATTGAAAAGAATGCAAGTTTCCATCCTTAAGAGGACATTCCTTTTGACATAGCTTACGATGTCAGTGAGTAAACCAAGTCCATCAATGAGGTACAATTATGTGGCCAAGTTTCTCAGAGGGTGAAAAACACTTTTAGTTTGTAGGTATAATGGGCCTCACAAATAGGTACTATTCAAGGACCATTTGACTATCCTTTGGTAGATTTTAACCTCTCTTTTTGCATTTGATGATATCTTTTTCAAGCTATAGTGTGTTCATAGGAAGGTTAGGGAATATTTTCTATATCATGTAGCGTAATAAATTGAATTTTTAGGAAAAACATGATTTATTTTGTATAACTATTGGAAAGGAAAAGGGTCTCTTGGGAAAGACCCAAGTTCAGGATGGAGGCCAGCAAGGTTTTCCGCAGTAGTCTAGCACAACGTTGACATTTTCACCCTGATCTGAAGAGTAGAGAGTCTCACTCGAGGCATGTCATGACCTTACTAAGGTTAGGATCAGATCATGTATCGATCAAGCATAACATATATCCTAAAACCCACAAAACTAAGTGCTCCAAGCAAGTGTAAATACTATGTAATTGTTAATACTCATTGACGTATTTAGGATAGAAAAACAAAATTTAAAGTAACCCGCACATTCAACTAAATTGGAAACATAATACAGAACTCATATCGTCAAACCCAGAACAAAATATCTTGCATTAAAAATAAGAGATAGTTACATTGCTCCTTAGAGTGATCATGGTATAACTTATTATAATAGTGTCACATATGATAGAACAAAATGAAAAGATCTCTCCTACGACTCCTATCCTCTGATCCCTACTGTGCCCACCTTCTCTCTCTGCTGGACGACTCTCTATTTGTTCCTTTTCCAATGCAAATGACAGTTCTCTCTTCCTTTCCGTTCTGGCATTTTCTGCATCTTCTTGATCACTGGGCGTTCCACTGCTTGTTCTCTGTCGCTTCCTTCTGCCATCTATGCTTGTCCCCGCAAAATCCGTGCCACCTGCTCTTCGATTCTTCCAACTGTGAAAACTCTCTCTCTACCTTGGTTGCATTCTGCCACCTTTTATCCGAAACTCAAAAACTATTTATTTCAAAAAAAGGACCCTAATAGGCCCCGACGACATCCTATTGACTCATCCCGAGTCAATTTTTTTCTGCTGCCTCAGTCTCCATCAGTCCACTTGCCTCCATGGCCAGTCCTGTCTTCTCCTTTTCTTCTCCCTATCCAAAAAAGGGCCCCAACTCAGGGACCTTTTCCAGCGCTGATGCTTTGATTTCTCTAAAGCCGAAAATGGCCTGTTGTCATC
Organism: Pinus albicaulis; assembly: GCA_034641835.2. Taxonomy (NCBI): domain Eukaryota; kingdom Viridiplantae; phylum Streptophyta; class Pinopsida; order Pinales; family Pinaceae; genus Pinus; species Pinus albicaulis. Next base: position 998,014,937 of record CM076580.1, on the reverse strand, counting down.
CCTACATGAGCATGTCTCTCTCTGTAGTGACTTGTTCCACTTTTGTCTCCCCTGAGATGGGCAGCAGATTAGAAAACGTGTCTTTAATTTTAATGTTGGCCTCCATGGCCATTTGCTACATTGTTTGGGACGTAAGCTTGACAAGATTCCTTAGCTCCTAGAGGGCATGTTTGGATGTTGCTGAATGTTCCTCAATTTGCTTTATCTTGACCTCTAGCTCTTCTGCTTCGTTGTGCAATTGGTCAAGTCCATTGGGGTTTGTGCCTTCTTGAATCTCCTTTGACACCTACTGCATTTGTGCCGAAATCAGTTGTGATTTCAAAGTGAGCATTGTTGAACGCTCATGTAGTTTTTTCAAAAGGTCATTGGCTTCCTTTACCATGGTGTTAAAATTTTCATGTACCCCAGCTACTTGGCTCTTTATTTCTATTATATTCTCTATGTAGATGACCGCTGGGTCTGGTAGTGCGAGCCTAGTTGCTAGTGTTGCCTTCATCTCCCTATTTTCTCGACTGAGATTCGAACATTCCACTCGGACATGTATGGATTGGCTGACTATGTCACTAGCTGATATGCCATCCAGGATTTGATCGTTGTGAGCCATTACTATGGGCTAGATATCCTTGAAATATGTCACCATGTCCATTTGGCCCTACAATTTGTCCTTCTCTACCTTTTGTTGCTCGTGCTCTTCAGTAAGCATGATGATTTGTACTCGTTGTTGCTCAAATTTATGCTAGAGTTCTATGTGAAGCCCTTCAGCCTGCTGTGATGCTCGTTGAATAAAATTGTACAACTGCGTCATTCCCCGATCCAAGAAGAGCCATTCACAGAGACCTAGGTAACTCAGGAGTTGCCTCTAATCAACCCCTATTCCTTTTTAAATATCTGTATATCTCCACCTCACACACACCACTCATCGGCCCACACCTCATTCACCTCTAACGATCATCCAACTCGAACACCCTGCACATCAGCCACCATGAGGCAGAAGTTAACTCTGGTACAGCATTATAGCCCCTGTTGTGCTGAATACTGGAAGTTTTCTCAGGTTCAATACAGTGGATTTCTTGAAACCTTTGAACTCTAGGAGTACTCTTGCTGCTTCTTGTCCAACTTTTGTGGCATAAGTTTCCATGTAGACTTGTTTCTTCATTGCTGCGAATTGAATAGAATCTGTCAGGTCGATATCAATCAACGATGTGCTATCATATTTTTCCACTAGCGACTCCATATTCTGGATTCTTTCATCTAGCTCCTACTTAAAGACTGATGATGCTACCTTGGTCATATTAGCTCTCCTCTGGTACACTTGCAGAGCTACTCCTTTTATTTCCTTATAAATTCCTGCTTCTAGATGCCTTCTCTGAACTTCTTCTGTTGATGTTTCTCTTGCTACCTTTGCTGTTTATGGTTCTAACTCATATTTCTCCAGCATTCTCATGCTATATTTCATGAAATTTATGTAAGTAACTGACATGCATGAGGTTGATAAGACCCCATAACTAATTCATTTTCCCTACCTTCCCCTGTAGCTATAATTGTGTGATTAGTTATCGGGATGAGGTGGGTTCTGACAAATCTGACTGTGGTTTCAGGAGTTGGGCAGATACGATGGGTAATGATTATGTTCTATTATGGAAAATTTATTACGGTATGGACTATGCTGATTATGGAAATTACTTCTCAAATCTCGGTAATCCTATGGACTAACATGGGTACTATGAGTCATGATGGTGGAATAATATTTGACACGCCTGGTATCGGACATGGATGAAACACTGGACACTACCCTCCCCCCGACCACACTCGGTTGCGTTACAGTCTCTGCATCGCAACTTTGAATTTTTTCTTTTCTTTAAAATTTCTTTATTGGTATTTCTATCTAAGCTCTTCTCGGTTGTGAGAGATTTATTGACTCTATCTAATATAATCTACCCTACTGACTCCTCTCGGTTGCAAGAGTTATTGAAAGTTTAAATGTGGAACTTACTCATGATAGGGCTTCATGCATGTGCCATTCACCCATCCTGGTAGTATCTATCCATCCAGTTGTCCTATTTGAACTACTCCTGAATCTCTGATTTCTATCACATAGTATGGTCCTAGGCAATGCATTCATAGCTTGCCTGGGAACTTCTAGAACTTACTGTCATAAAATAAAACTTTTCCTCCTACCAAGAACGTTTTGTGCTTGATATGGTGATTTTGCCAAGCTTTTTGTCTCTCTTTTTGGATAGTTTGGTCGAATTTCGCTAGAAATTTGTCTTATTCCATCTCTTGTAGTTCATGTAATCGCTCTTTTAGCAAGCCTTTCTCTGATAATTGGAGAGATGTTGGGATTAGGAGGCTCGGTATGAAAAATTCAGTCGGTACTACTACTTCCCTCCCATACACCAGCTGGAACGGGGTCTGGTTGTTTAGTCTCTTGATAGTTGTTCTGTACGCCCATAATGTTGCTAGTATACATTAATCCCAGTCATCGCGTTCAGTGTTACAAATATTTGCTAAGCCCCTTTCCAAAATCTTATTAAATGCTTCTACTGTACCATTGGCTTATGGATGGTAACAACTGATTCTATGATGTTGTACCATGAAGTTTTTCAGTAGGGATTTAATGGTATCATTGATGAAATGCGTACCCTAATCGCTTGTCAATATTTTCGGGCAACCAAACATGCTGATGATATTTTCAAATATGAATTGAGCTATAGTTTCAGTTGTGTAATCCTTCACTGGAATTGCCTCTGCCCCCCTTGTCAAATATTATGTTTCTGTTATGATATAATTGGCCTATGAGTATCTTTTGATAGATGCAATCAGACCTATAAAATCAACTGCCCATTTCTCAAATGGTTGTAGTTCTTTTACTGGGTGAAGTGGAAGCTCATCTCTATGAAATGGATGTCCCATCCTCTGACATATATCGCATTTTTTTACAAATGCCTTATTGTCCATGTGTACTATCGGCCACCATAAACCCGCCTGCAGTACTTTCCTCATCATTGGTTTTTCTCCTACATGCCCTCCCGCAACTCCGTAGTGGCATTCCCATAGTACGCCTTCCCTCTCGTGGTCCAGGACGCATCTTCGTAAGATTTGGTCTAGCCCCATCTTATACAAGTGTCCCGCCATCAGCTGATACTCTGTTGCTCGGACAACTAGGTGTCTTCTCTGGACTACTGTATATTCTTTTGGGCATTTTCCTATTCTCAAGTAAGTTGCTATCTGATCTAGGTATTCTGGGATGGCTTCTACTCTAAAAAGATCCAGCATCCAACAGTTGATCATCTAGAGACCCTCCATTTTCTCCATATTCCAAACTTGACAGGTGGTCAGGCCCCGCGTTCAGTCTCCTGTGTTTGACTATCACCTCAAAGGTGAACTCCTGAAATATTAAGAGCCATCTACAGATTCTTTCTTCTAAGACTGGTTTGTTTACTAGGTACTTTAAAGCTAAATGGTCTGTGAAAAATTTAAACATACCTCCTAGCAGGTAGTTGCAGAAATTTTGAAGGGAATACACCATTTCTAATGCTTCCTAATCTGTTGTAGTGTAGTTCCATTCCGTTATTGATAACTTACGACTTGAAAAATATAGTGGGTGATCAACTAAACTGTCCCCTGGTTGAGCTAGAACCGCTTCAAGTGTGATTCTCGAAGCATCAATGTGGACATGAAATTGCTTGTCCCAATATGGGTGAAACAATATCGATGCATTTGCCAATTTTTCCTTCAAATTATTCAGGGTTGTCATGCAATTCTCTGTCCAACTGAACTGTTCCGACTTCCACAACAATTTCTCTAATGGGACTGTTATCTTCGCATAGTTGCGGATGAATTTCTTGTAGTAGCCTATGTGGCCTAGCAGTGACCTTAACTGCTTCACAGTTTCTGGTGCCTCCATGTTAATTATCACTACTACCATTGTTGGATCAACACAAACTCCTTGATTGCATACAACGTGTCCTACAGTGTTCCAAAAGGCACTGCAAAGATGCACTTATTGAGGTTCAATGAAATCTGGAGTTGCCTACACCTGTCAAACATTATCCTCAATAGAGTTGCATGGTCTTTCAACAGGTTGTAGACAGTCCAGTCATCCATATAGACTTCTAGGAATTTGTGGATGTATTCATGGAATGCTACTATCAAAATGCTTGAAAATACTGCTGGCGCATTTTTCAATCTGAATGGAATTACATGATATGCAAAGGAACCCCATTCAGTGGTGAAAGTTGTCTTTTTCTTATCTTCTTTAGATATTCTTACCTCATGGTATCCGGAAAATCCATCCGTAAAGGAATAAACCTCATTCCCCGCAAATTTTTCGAGGACTTCATCGTTGAACAAAGTAGGGACTGGGTCATGTATATAGGCATTATTCAAGCTCCTATAGTCAACAAAAACTTAGATTTCAGACTTGTCATTTTTGCTTTGTATGACTATTGGACTTACCCATTCCGCTTCTTCCACTGGGAATATCAACCCTGCCTTTAATACTTTTTTGATCTCCACTTTAACTTTTTCCTTCACCCTTGGATTCAGCCGATAGGGTCTGTGCTTGATTGGTATTGCATCAGGCTTCAGAATTATATGCATTTCCCCCAGGTCTCCTTTTATTCCTTTCAATTCCGCTACAGAGGATGGAAACAAGTCCTCATATTCTTGTAGCAGATTGAATATTTCCTTAATCATCTCGACATCCCAATAATCACCGATTGACGCAAGTTTGGGATTTTCTTCGGTCCCAATGTTCATTTTCTTGGTTTTTAGTGGTAGTAGATGAATTCCTTCTGTTGTCGGGTCTTCCTTAATATCCCACTCCCCCTTCTTTTCCTCAAAATAGAGATGCTTAAGACCTTCTAGATCATCATCATCCATTTCATTGTTTCTCTTCTTACATGCTACCAACTATTTGATGCTTTGGTTTGGGAGCAGTTTCTCATCCTCCTCCTGAATCTCCAGGAAGAACAGTACATTTTTAATAGCCTGTAATGCTTGGGTGACTGGTTCTATTTTTCCTTCAAATAATAAGCACTGTGTAAATTTATACGCAACTACTTGCCAAGTACTAGTTCCTCTTTTCCTCTCTTCCGTTAGGTACCAAGCTTGCGGAATCAAATCTAGTGAATGTGTAAAATTGTGGACCCAAAACTCTTCTGGGTATCCTGCATTGTTCCATTGATCCTCACACTCTTTCAAATGTTTTTTTGGGTCTGAGTCCCCTTGGAATTTTTGAGTGAAATGTGGTTCTTCTTCTTCCTTGAACCTAGCTTTCAATGCTGCAGCAACTTTGTCCCATCACAATATTGAGTTGCGGTGGTTACTCCACCACCTTGATGATGTGGAATGTAAGGCCATATCCATGAGTGGGACCCTATGATACACTAGTACCTTATCTTCTATTCTGGCAATAAAAGTATTTACCGCAATCATAGTTGATAAAGTGGGGTAATCTCTTACCTCCATCTTGATCCAGTTGACTCTTCCGATGTTGGCATATCTTCTTGTATTAGTCCCATAACCTCCTTGATACGAATCATCCCAGGTTATCTCTGAGCCTAAGTATAAGCGTTGAATACTTCTCCAAATCATAGATCCCCCTGTTTTTGGGTTGATGTATTCTTCCCTTTTTCTTGCAGTCATATGATACAAATGATAAAGAAGTTGAGCATCTTCCCTGTTGTCAACAGACTCTGTGTATCTGGGACCTTGATATGGGTCGAGTGGTTGGGTGAGCCTGACCTCCCTATCCTTGAAGATCATCAGTTCCTTCTTTAATTCTATTACTGCATAGTTTTCAAAAGCCTAGTCGATCCCCAGTAATGCTGGATAGGGATCCTTATCCCCCATAATGTCTATTACCTCAAAGTTTCTGTATGTATTTAATCCCCCGACATTGACTTCAACCTCCTCCAGTTTGATTGTGGGCACAATGCAATACTGGTTTTCCATATGGAGTTGAATTGGTGAATATGTTAGCCTCGATCTTCCCAATTCTTCCCATGTCTTTCCTGGCAGTATGTTTACATCTAACCCTAGGTCAAGCATTGTGTCTTTAATTTGGAATCCCACAACTTGAGTATTCACCCAGAAATCTTTTCCTGTCCTTCTCTTATTTCTTTTTACCCTTCGTATTTATTTCTGAGTGGTACCACTTGACTCCCTTGGTCCTGTGGCCTCCTCCACCACCCTTTCCAAGTTTTTCTTTAACTGTTCCAACATTGTCGCGTTCTTAAGAATTTTTAAGAATAGACGAAACCATTCTTAAATTGTAGTACTTGTACTAACTTGGTTCTTTTTATCCTCCTTGGCCTGTGGCAACTCAATGCCTTTGCTTTCCCTGAGTTGGGCAAAGGTTTCCATTGCCTCTTTAAAGTATTGTTTTTTCCTTTTTAGTCTGATCAGTGGCTTTGGAGATGCTAACCTTATCAATTTTATTGGTTCCGTCATATGTGATTCTTCCCCGGTTCTTTTTCCTCCTAATGTTACTATGGCCACATTCTGCATAGCTTCATCCTCTATTATTCTTGGCTCTACATTTACCAGATTTGTTCCTCTTTGTTTGGCCCTTTCTTCCCATCTTTTAATGAGCTCTGGGCAGTCTTTTGTTGCATGTGTGTTAACCCTGCACTGAGAGCACCAGGGTCTTCTAGGAAGTGGAAATTCCCTAGCTATGTGACCTTCTTGGTCATAGTTGTAACATCGTATTGGCCCTCTTCCTCCCGCTCGGGCCTCCTCTCATGCCTCCCCCTCATCCCCTAGGGGCCTCATTTACTCTATATGAAGGGTTGTCCAATCGTTCTACTAATTCATCTAGAGCCCTACACTTCTCTGTGTTGTGTGTGGTAGAAGCATATAACTCACAATATATGTTGTTCGTAAAATTGGATTATTTTTCAATATTGGTCATACGTGGGGTGAATGACCCATGCTTTTACATATTTCACAATATTCAGCTGTGGCTGAATTTTTTTGTGCTGGGAACCCTGTGTACTAGTGTTGTGGCAGATATAATCCATGGTTGTTTATCTACACAGCTCCTCTCATTGGCGGAGCTCCCTGTGCCCCTATTGCTGATGTCCCCACATTCTGGGCCCGCAACCTAAAAAATTCAATTACCACGTGTCCTTCTATTAGATAGAGCGTACACCATATATTTGGTCTTATCGGCCGCATTGATTGAATTTCTTTTAGCTTCTCTGTTAGGCTAGCAATATGATGTTGTAACCCCAGTATGGAAGGGTCCTGAGCTGATGCTCCTCCTTTAAATTCTTGCAGATATCCCGCCATGGCCTCTATCTTCATAGCTTGATCCAATGTTTCTTGTAACATCTCGATATTTTGCTGTGTCAGTGGATATCTTGTTAATGGAAGAAGGGCCTTGATGAACCAATATCTCTTATGGCTAGGATCGATTGGATCATTGATATTTCCAATAACATACTTGAATCTCCTCTTTAGATCCCATGCAGTTTCCCCCTCTCGCTACTTGATCTCCCACATCTCTGACAAACCCTACTGATCTGTTTGGGGTAATTTGAATTCCTTAATGAAATCTCTCTTTACATTGTCTATCATTGGGTTATGATGAGCCTCAGACCACTTTATAAACCAGTGTAGAGCTCTCTCCCTAAGAGTAGTTTGAAATTATATCAACTTGCCTGCCTCTGGTGTCTGTCGAGCCCTACATATGGCCTCGCAGAGGTACCAATGTTGTTCCACGTCATCATTACACCTCCCAGAGAACTCTAGGTACTGGGTAAATTATCCCACCATGCGTCCTTGTGTGGGGGTTACTAGAACAAGACCCCTGACTCCCGGTTGTGAAATGGAATTACTAGCACTACTACTAGTGTGTATTACTATTGTAGACCGAACACTATTCAACTTATTCAATTCCCATAACTTATCAAAAATTTCACCTAGTGGTTGATAGAGTACCAAGGGAAGGTCAGCACTACAACTACTTTAACTTTGGGAAATAGAGTTACCTAGGGTTATGGGTACCGACCCCTCTCAGAATATTTGCTCCATCACAACATGCAACTCACATTAGACGTCTCCTCGGGGTGCGTGTCATCTCCATCATACTCCTTTCCCTTCTCTATTTGGGTTGGGCTCCTATACACCTGCTGCACTTCCTTGATTTTCCCTTCTATATCTCGAGAACCCACCTAACCTTCCATCTCCTTTGTCATCTGAGGCACCTTCTCTTTGTTTTCACTATTCCTTTCCTGTTTCTCAATCTCATTCATCACCCTTTCTCGCCACTTCTCAGTGATTTGTGCCCTCTGATGTGCTTGTGGTTCCCTCAACCTACTACAGGTCTTGACATCCATATCACTATTCCCCCTTTCAACATACTTGTAGAATCTTTCCCTCTGATCCTTCCCCCAGTACTGTAGGTTTAGGTCTCCATCTTAGATTTTTTGAACTCCATTAATCCTTCATCCACCATCAAAGCTTTTATCCACAGAGGTATCTCCTTCAATAGCTCTCCACGCAACCCTGACCTGAATATGTCCTCCACTTTTGAGAAATATCGGTAACACTCAACTACAAATTCCACCATGTATCCTTCCAAGGTAGATTGCACCAAGAAATATATCACTCAAATCAGATCCATATCTAACCGATGGAGTGCTACCAGATCTTTGTGCAACCACTTGCGACAGAAATTCCATGAGCTTCTTTGGAATATCTTGGTCTATAGTCTCCTTAGCCAGTTGTAGAGCTCCTATGGAAACTTTCCCCAGAATATCTCGTAGATATCACTGGTGGATTCAGAGAATAGAACCCAATCCTTAACAACTTTCTCCCTTTGTTGTCTCAACTCCGCTTGTTGAGCTATGAAATGATCTAGGTGGTTATCCCACCAGTTTCGCATTTCTTTCTCGAAGATCCGTGATACTATGATCTAATTTCAGAATGAAATTTTAGGTCCTGGTAATGGAACCATTTTTTGGGAAGGAAGAAGGTCTCTTGGGCAACACCCAGGTTTAGGATGGAGGCCAAAAAAGTTTTCCGCAGTAGTCTAGCACAACACCAGCATTTTCACCCTACTTCGAAGAGCAGAGAGTCTCACCAGAGCGATGTCATGACCTTACTAAGATTAGGATCATATCAAGTATCGATCAAGCATAACATATATCCTAAAACCCACAAAACTAAGTGCTCCAAGAAAGTGTAAATACTCTATAAATGACAATACTCATCGACATATTCATGACAGAAAAACAAAATTTAAAGTAACCCACACATTCAACTAAATCAGAAACACAGTACATAACTCATATCATCAAACCCAGAAAATAATGTTTTGCATTAACAATAAGAGATAGTTACATTGCTCCTTAGAGAGATCCTAGCAGAACTGATTACAATAGTGTCACATATGATAGAATGGAATGAACATAGAGAGAGAGAAAAACACAAATAGAATGAACAGAGCTCTCTTGCGGCTCCTGTCCTCTGATCCCTACTGTGCCAACCTTCTGTCTCTGCTAGTCGGCTATCTATTTGTTCATTTTCCAACACAATTGAAAATTATCCCTTCCATTCTGTTCTAGCATTTGTTGCATCTCCCTTATCACTGGGTGTTCCACTGCTTGTTCTCTGTCACTTCCTTCTGCCATCTGTGCTTGTCCTCACAATATTTGTGCCACCTGCTCTTTGATTCTTCGCAACTGTGACAACTCTCTATCTACCATGGTTGCGTTCTGCCACCTGTTATCCGCAACTCAAAAACCGTTTTATTTAAAAACAAGGGCCCCAACAATAACACATTGGACACCAGGAGGAGAACATGTAGGAGGCTTCTTCCTTGCATAAACCCATCAAAAATTTAGGTATCTCATGAGTAGTTACTACCCCTTCGTGAATGTGAGTACACTAGGAGACCATATCCACTTTTGTAGGAGTTTTGGAGTGAAGAAGCCCTCCATTCAAGGAGACCATCGCTCACTCACTTTTGTATAAATAAGAGAGCATAATAGCTCAGTAGGATTTTAATTCTAGTATTATCACAAAAAATGATAACCTAGTCATTTCTAACTAGGTGGATTGAAATAAATCTTGTAAGTTTAATTTTACCATATTAAAATAACTTTCACTATAGGAAATAATTTATTAAACTATTTTTATTAAATTATTTCTCATTAAAATTAAAAAACCCCATGAGAATAATTCAATAAATCATTATTTATTTAATTTTCTCTACAAATAATTATTAAATAATTATTTGATAATTATTCCTTGTCACATTTGACTAAATGACCTAGGAATAATTAAATAAATCATTATTTATTTATTATTCATTAATTCCATTTTTCAGAATAATTATTAAACCACTATTTAATAATTATTTCATTTTCACACGTTTCTTAATCTTTGCGAAAAAATTAATAAATAAATTTTCTTGTTAATTATTTGTAAATAAATATATTTTCCCATTTTGAACATCTTTTCCATCTCCAAAAAATATAATAAAGTATTCCTAATGGTCAGATATTGATTTGGTCTATAATATTTTATTATTTCCCAATTTCAAGATTAACCCAATACTTTGTTAAAAATAAGAGGGTTTTCCATTCATTCTTCACCACGATCATTATCATTGTCACCATTAACATATTCTTACATTCAGGCTCCCACTAGAGTTATACACATTGTTTGGGATTTTTTCAGATATTGAGAGAGGAAGATCAATCATTGAAGCATCAAGGATGTTGTTCCTTGGGAGACAATATCTTGTTGTAAGGGGATCAGTGCCCAAGACATTTACTGCATTTTCTAAATAAAATAGGTTGTTGTCCCATCATGTTGTAACTCCAGAAAATTATATTTTAAACCCCTTAATATTTACAAGGAATAAATCCCCTCACAATGCCTTCAAATGATGAATATGAATGAACAAAGAAAAGGATGAAATTCTGGTGGAAAACCTATAACAATATGATGTTCTCATAGAAACTATTATCTCTAGCTTTAGCAGAAAATGGTTGAAAGAAATGCAGTCAGATTAAAGGAGCACATTTAAGGAATTTAACTCTAACTTATTGACGTAAAATTAGAGACCAAAAGCTACATTAATTTATTCCAAGAGAGAGAAAACATACACATGATCAAATAAGAAAAAATAATCATATTCATCAAAACCTGGAAAATATTCTCAAAGGCATTATTAAACTCATAATGATAAAGTACAAAACTTAGAAAAAATCCTAAGGCCCAAAGTACGAAACCCATTTTCTCTTTTGAAAAAGTCTTAAATACAACCTTATAAAATGGACAGTTATAAAATTGTCAACATCTGAAACTGTTTCCTCTAGGTCATTACATGGAAAATATAAGACTAAAATTTTCTTTAAAAAACAGAGTAAACTACTAAAAAACATTAGATCATTGAGTGGCCTGAGATCCTGGAACAGAGGAGGCTCATGTTTCCGCATCTTTTCCATGTGGAGACATCCACTCTTTTCACTTTCTCCACAAGTCCACATTCGAGCTCGAGAAACTAACAAGCTTGAAATGTTCGATCCTAAAATTAGTGTTCCTGGAATATGTAGTTATTTCTGAAAATAGAGCCTTCATCATCCATAGTAGCTAGAAGTCTTTACGTAGGTAATTCACAATGGTGTCTCCGTTTAAGAAACCAATATTCTCATGGTAATTTCCAATCTTACTATTTTCTTCTACAAGTAGTGTGTCATATGTTTCCGAAGGAAGAAGGTTTCCATGCTGATCCCAACAGGATGCTCGACCAACGCTGGTCCTTTTATCAAATAAAATATTAAATCTCACCACTGATTCTTTAACTTCATTCAACTTTTTCTCTACAAATTTCTTGTATGAATTCTTCCTAATCATCCTATTCAGCTCCAAGACACACATAGTTCCATCTTCAATTCCAAAATATTTTAAATCCTATGTGGACTTAGAGTTTATGAAATGTTTAGGTCCCTATATTTCTAGCATAGTCCCATATTGTTGTTAGTGTAACCCCCTTATTCTTATTGTTGTTCCCCTGTAACCCCAATATTGTTATTATTGTTCCCTTACATTATTATTTTTAGGTTGGCTAGGATTATATTGTGGCCCCATAGACTCCTATATATATAAGGATGTTTTGTCATTTGTATTATCTAAGAATTGTTCATTTATTTAATGTAAAGGAGGTTTCCCCCTTGAAGTGGATTATTTAGAAGGTGTTTATCTCTCTTTTATTCTATTTTTGGAGCTTTTTTCATAACATTTGGTATCAGAGCCTTTGGATTGTAGGGTTTCGCTGCTCCAAATAGGTCATCATGGAATTTTGCTATAACGTTTTTTCTACAGAGGTTCAGAAGCTGAAATTTTTACAAAGAAAAGAAGAAATACTGAGGAATGTCGTGTAACAATTCCAGATCTTGGTTTGCAATATTTGTGGAGATATGATCTGTGGAAGTTATGGTTTTCTAGGCTCCCGAATTTCACCTAAAATAAGTCATCGTGTAATTTTCACTCTAACTTCATTTCTATAAAGGCTCAAAAGTTGAAATTGTTACAAAGCAAAGCCGAAATCCTAAAGAACTTCCTGTAAAACTTTAAGACCTTGGTTCGAAATATTTGCAAATATAGTATCTGTGGAAGTTAGGGTATTTTCAGGCTCCCGAATTTCATCTCAAAGAGGTGACCGTGGTAAAATCATCATAACTCTCTCTCTGAGCATCAGATTGGAATTCTGTAAAATGTGGTCGCAAGTACATGAAATTTAGTTTCCTTCGTATAAATTTTAGAACTGGAGGAAAAAGTAACATGTGGCATTTCCTATAAGTTCGCTCTACTGAACTAGACCATAATTAGGTCATTGTGGGAGATTGGGCATACAAATCAGGTCAGACCTGTGGCATTCGAAATAAGATTTAGAGGGCTACTCTAGGGCCAAAGTTAAAATATTGAAGATCTGAAATCAGAGAGATAATTCAGTTTCAATATCAAGCTCCTCAAAAGCAAGAAAAATTTGTGTATTTTTTTTCGAACTGCATAAGTCTTGTGTGAAAAAACAGTTTGAAGTGATTCCAAGGGCATATTGAAGCATAGATATTAGTATTGGGTTCTAAAAATCCACCTAAAAATAATTCAACACCCATTAAGCCTTCAGAAGGCTCAACTATGACTCATGAAGAGGAAGAAGCACAACATGACATATCAAAATTACAAGAGCAAGTGCACCAAATTTCGCTCTTGCAAAGAGCAACAAAAAATGAAATGGAAGTTTTGAAGAATGGCGTGGAAGCTAATATGGATGGTTTGAAGAAAATCATGGAAGAAAATATGGATGGAATGGAACCTGGCATGGAAGCTAAGATGGATGACATGGAAGCTAATATCGATGAAAAAATGAAAGACAACATGGAAGACATGAAGAATGATCTAGAATCAGACATGGAAGGTTTGATGACAAGGTTAATACAAAAAATGATTCCTAATGGTGGAAATATAGTAGAAGAAACTCATTATGAGAACAAAATAAACATTAATTGTGATTTCATAAACTCTAATGTTGGATTAAAGAACCACCATATTCCAAATATGGATATGAGGAAGTTTGATGGCAAGGATCCCATAACATGGATACTACAGATGGAGCAATATTTTGATCTCAATAATTTGCAAAACACACAAAAGGTACACATTACAATTTTACATTTAGAAAAAAATACATTTGTATGGTATCGATGGCTTTGCTCCCATAAAAAAATTATCACTTGGTCAATTTTTACAAAGGAAATGATAGCACATTATCACGACACAAAGAGCAACACCTTATTTATAAAATTGATAAATCTCAAAAAAAAGGGTTCAGTGGTGGAGCACATTGAGGACTTCCAAAAATTGAATATAAGGGTAACTGATAATCCAGAGGAACATAGGACTAATGTCTTCATAGGGACTTTAAAGGAAAACATCTAACATTAAGTTTGCATTTGGAAACCCGATTCATTGGAGAAGTCATTTAGGTTGGCAAGAAAAATTGAGTGTAAAATTATGGTGAAAAGGAAGCCTACCACTCAAATCTATAAATATGCAAGTGTTGTTATTCCTAGAATTCCACAACCTACAAGGTTGACACCACAACAATTGGAATAAAAAGAAGCAAAAGGGCTTTGCTACAGTTGTGATAGAAAATACACTTAAAGTCATAAGTGTGGTGAGAAGAAATTATTTTACATATATTGTGAAGAGGGGAAAGAAAATGAACAATAAACTTCAAAAGAAGAGGATATACACCAGGAACCAACCCTAAAAGAAGAAGAAATGAGTCTGACCATATCGTATAATGCATTGGTAGGAATTACCACTCCTCAAACTCTCAATATAGAATGACATATCAAGAAGAGAAAGGTAACAGTGTTGATTGATTCAGGTAGTACCAATAATTTTATTCATTGTAAGGTAGCAAAGGAATTGAATTGTTTCCTATACCCAGCACCAGAATGCCAAGTGACGGTTGCAAATAGAGGAACTATAAATTGATATAGAAAATTCCATAATATCAACCTAACGATGGGGAAATATGTATTGAATAGTCCAATTATTTCCATTCCAATGGGAGGTTCTGATGTTGTACTAGTAGTACAATGGTTACAATCTTTGGGGACGACAGCTTTCAATTTTCAAGAAATTTTCTTGAATTTTTTTTCGGAAGGAAAGGAAATCAAATTATGGGGTATCATAGGGAAGACAGGAAAGATAAAATAATCTATAATGCCATCACAAAACTTCCAAGGAAATCACAATGAGGCGTAGTTTCACAATTATGCTTACTACAAGTTCCAACATCAAAATCATATATTTCTCCAGATCTCCAAAAATACTTGGACAATCATTCCAAGGTGTTTGAAAATCCCAAAGGAATCCCACCTATTCATGATCATGATCATGCTATTCATTTTGTTCCAGGAAGTGTTCCTCCAAACATCAGGCCTTACATATATCCTTATGTCCAAAAGAGAGAAATTGAACGTATGATTGCAGAAATGTTAGAGGTTAGTATAATTCAACCTAGTCAAAGTTATTTCTCTGCTCTAGTAGTATTGGTGCACAAGAAGGATGGATCATGGTGCATTTTTCTGGATTATAGGGAGCTCAATAAGCTCAATATTAAGGATAATTTTCCCATTCCTGTGATTGATGAATTATTGGATGAATTACATGGAGAAATTTATTTTACCAAGTTGGGTCTTCATTCAGGATATCATCAAATTAGAATGAATACTAAAGATATTCCGAAAACAACATTTTGAAGTCATGATGGTCATTATGAATTTTTGGTCATGCCTTTTGGCTTTACCAATGAACCTTCTACATTTCAAGGGTTGATGAATTCCATTTTCAAACCCTTCCTTAGAATTTTTTTGCTAGTATTTTTTGATGACATACTAATCTACAATATGTCTTGGAAGGATCATGTTCAACAATTATATGCAAAAACATACAAATGTTTCTTTGGAGTACAAGAGCTGGAATATCTAGGTCATATTGTATCTCATGAGGGTGTTAAGGTAGACCCTAACAAAATTAAAGCCATTAAAGAATGGAAAGTCCCCACAACCATAAAGCAGTTGCGTGGATTTCTCAGGTTAACATGGTATTATCGTAAGTTTGCTAATAATTATGGGAGAATATAAACACCTCTAGCAAAATTATTGAAGAAAGATGCATTTTCATGGACTCCTGAATCAATTAAGGACTTTGAACATCTTAAAGAGGCAATGTGCCTAGCACAAGTCTTAGCTACATGCCTCATCACATTGTCTTAGCTACATGCCTCAGCAAATGGAATGTGATGCCTCAGCAAATGGAATTGGTGTTGTTTTAATGCAAGAAGGAAGACCCATTTCTTTTGAAAGTCGTCCAATCAAAGGAAAGTATTTACAAAAATCTATTTATGAGAAGGAAATTTTGTCAATACTACATGCACTAAAGAAATGGTGACCTTACCTAATGGGAAGACACTTCAAGGTAAAAACTAATCATGATAGTCTTAAACACTTTTTGGAACAAAGACTCTCTTCAGAAGAGTAGCAAAAATGGATCACAAAGATTTTGGGTTATGACTTTGAAATCATCTATAAAAAAGGGAAGCTAGATGTTGTTGTAAATACACTCTCAAGAAAGGATGAAGAGGTGGAAGCATTGCTTTGTGCCATTTCTATTATCCAACCATATTGGAAAATCAAAGCAAGTGATGAATGGAAGAATGATGAAGAAGTGTGGACACTCATTCAAAATTTATAGTATGATCCTATTAGATCTAATACATTTAGTTGGAAAATTGATTCTTTATGGTACAAAGATCGCTTATATATTTGCAAGAATTCCAAACTAAAACAAAAGATTATTTTGGAGATGTACACTTCTCCTTTAGGAGGACACTAGGGATTTTTAAAAACCTACCACAGGGTGAAGAAAGAATTTTTTTGGGATGGCCTTAAATCTGATATTTAAAATTTTGTGGTAGAATGTTTGGTTTTCCAACAAAATAAAGTTGAGACAATTAAGACCCCAGGTCTTCTACAACCTTTATCCATTCCAATGGATTTTATCACAAGTTTACCTAAGTCCGAAGGAAAGAGTGTCATCATGGTGATAGTTATCTCATCCATTTAAATAAATTACAATTGCTACTGCATTTATGTAAACAATTAAAAAACTACATGGAAACCCGAATATTATTGTAAGTGACAGAGATCCCATTTTTACTGGAAAATTTTGGATGGAATTATTTTCTTTTTTGGGTACTCAACTAACTCATAGCTCATCTTATCATCCTCAATCTGATGGTGAAACTGAGATAGAGAATAAATGTTTGGAAGGATATCTTCATTGTTTTGTATGTGATAAGCGAGAACAATGGGTCAAGTGGTTACCTTTCGCTGAATCGTGGTAAAACACTTCCTTCCATACTACAGCAAAAATGACCCCATTTATGGAACTTTATGGATATCATCCACCATCCATCACATCTTCTTTAAGAGAAAATTCTAAGTTTCTACCAGTGGAAGATCACATCGAGCATCAACAAGAAGTTCTCCAACTCTTAAAGGATAACCTAAATTTGGCACAAAATCGAATGAAACAATAGGTAGATCAACATCGCAGTGAGAGAATTTTTGATGTAGGAGATTGGGTATTTTTACAGCTACAACCATACAAACAAATGTTCCTCAAGCAAGATAATAAGGAAAATAAATTATCTCCAAAGTACTATGGTCCTTACAAGATGTTGCAAAATATTGGTACTATGGCATAAAAATTGGAGCTTCCTTCTTTTTCATGAGTGCATCCATTTTTCCCTGTTTCATGCTTAAAGAAAGTTATAGGGGAAAAAATTATAGTTCAAACAATATTTCTAGAACTTGATGAGGAAGGAAAAATCATATTGGAACCTGAAGTAGTCACAGAAACAAGAAATCGACAACTACGAAATCAATCAATTTTAGAGTATCTCATCAAATGGAAGAAATTACCCACTAAAGATTGTACATGGGAGGATGAGAATTTTATATAGAAGCACCTAGAGCTACTCAAGCATTGAGGAAATTTTTTTTTTTAAGGAGAGGGGCATGTTAGGTCCCTATATTACTATTATAGTCCCTTATTGTTGTTAGTGTAACCCCATTATTTTTATTGTTGTACCCCTAGGAAAATAAATTATCTCCAAAGTACTATGGTCCTTACAAGATGTTGTAAAATATTGGTACTATGGCATAAAAATTGGAGCTTCCTTCTTTTTCATGAGTGCATCCATTTTTCCCTGTTTCATGCTTAAAGAAAGTTATAGGGGAAAAAATTCTAGTTCAAACAATATTTCTAGAACTTGATGAGGAAGGAAAAATCATATTGGAACCTGAAGTAGTCACAGAAACAAGAAATCGACAACTACGAAATCAATCAATTTTAGAGTATCTCATCAAATGGAAGAAATTAGCCACTAAAGATTGTACATGGGAGGATGAGAATTTTATATAGAAGCACCTAGAGCTACTCAAGCATTGAGGAATTTTTTTTTTTAAGGAGAGGGGCATGTTAGGTCCCTATATTAATATTATAGTCCCTTATTGTTGTTAGTGTAACCCCATTATTTTTATTGTTGTACCCCTGTAACCCCAATATTGTTATCATTGTGCCCTTACATTATTATTGTTAGGTCGGCTAGGATTATATTGTGGCCCCATGGACTCCTATATATAGAAGGAGGTTTTTTCATTTGTATCATCCAATAATTTTTCGTTTATGTAATGTAAAGGAGGTTTCCCCCTCGAAGTTGCTTATTTCTAGGGCGTTGATCTCTCTTTTCTTCTATTTTTGGAGTTGGTTTCATAACAGAAATCAATCAATCTATTAGCATATGAAGCTATGTTTTGTGAATTTTTTTTTTTCACAGTCACTCCTCTCACAATGTTATTTTCTTCCCAAATAATAATAATCATATCCCAAACATTCTTGAAATATTCAATAATGTCATTCCATATGATATCTCGAACTTGAATAAGGGACATATTCCCTCTTACCTTCTCCTTGAGTTCTTTCATTTCTTGACAGAGAAACTAGAAATCATGTTTGTACTTCTCAGCATTGCCCTTTGTCCTCTGCACCTCTTGCTCTATAGCTCTTATCAACTTTCATGAATTTTATAGATCTCTTTGAGTCTTTTTTAAATCAATCTCTGCCATATTTAACGTATTCATGACTTGAGTTAATTTGGTAGTAGGTTCATCATAATATGATGAAATAACCATAGAACAAACACGAGAATCTAATGTCTTCTATATCATATCAAGAATCTAACTTCTTTTGTATCATATCATTTTCCTCTTTCAACTTAGATATCTCCCCATATTTAGCCAACAGAGCTTGCAACAAATTCTCTTTTTCTATCTCAACTTGAGTCACTTTAGTAGCCATTGGATGTTCACCAATGGGAAACTTGAGCTTCTCTTTGAAGGTATGAATTTCAAATTCACACTCTCTAACAATTTCTAAACTTCTTACTTATCTTCGGGATCAACAACAAGCTTGACAATGATCTTTTTAACTCTTCATTTTTCATGGAATAAGATCTAGGATTTTATTTATCCAATTTTAATTACTTTATCACTTTTTCTAGCATGTTTTTAGCTTTAGCATCAAATGAAGTGGTCTTGTTCAAATCATGAAAATTCAATTGTCAAGTTTACATATGAAGGTTGATCTTGTCTAGGAGAGGAATCATTTTTACATGTA